>JANHGL010024896.1:0-21752 GCA_024611195.1 Ceyx melanurus | reverse complement strand
TATTATTAATATATAAAATATTGATGTTCAATAGTGTTAATTGGAACATCAAGTGCAGATGATGATTGCCAGGGGAGCTTGTCTCTCAACAATGGCATTATTGCCCCAAGAAGACTTGTTCTTTTCCTGAAGGATCCATCTGTTACTGGTAATTGGTGTTATGCCACGTAGCAAAATGATGCCATTTTAAGTTGTGTATAACTTGTAAAAAAAATGGCAAAACAGTATTTTTAGGTTATTTTTAAATGCTTCAAAATTCTATACATTCGTAAAATTGAATTCCTTAAATTACACAACAGAAAAATCCATCATAGTCCATCTAACTGGAGATCCATCTAACTGGAGATCCATCTAACCAAAGGGTGATCTCTATCACAAAGCTCCTTTTGGTCTGAAATGGGAAGAACTGGTGCCCTTTGTTATCGTGGCGTGGGGGGAACAATTCCATGCACTGATACAGGCTGTGAGGGAAGTGCCCTGGTTTTGCTGGGACAGAATCCCAGCCTGCCATGGTCTGCAGGCCATTAGCAGTGTGGACTCAGCCAGGGCAGCTCACCCAGGTTGGCTCATGGATGTATCCCAGCCCATGAATGCCCTGCTTGGCAGAAAGGGGGAAGTTTGCTGGGGAGGGGGGTCTCTTTCTTGGGCTCCCGTTCTTGCTTGGACTCCTGATCCTGCTTCCCTTGCTGCCAAGAACTGCCCTCCTGTCCATGCTGTGGCTGCCATACTCATACTGGGCTGAGCATAGACTTGACTTTGGCACTGGTGTTAGTTTTGCTGTTTCATTAAATTAGGTATTTTTAAATTATTAATTATTAATTTTGTTTGTTTCAATGCACAGATCTTCTTTTCTTCATTCCCCTTCTCTGCCGGGGAAGGGTCATTAGGGCAATGGAGCAAGTGCTGTAGTCTAGCCCTGGATACAGGCTAAACTGAGACAGGAACTAGATGAAGGGCTCCTGAATACACATTCAGGAAAATAAATGTTATCAATCTTCCAGCTTTCCAGGCCAAGTATGCTGAATTTGAATCCATTAGGTGACAAGAAGTGTGAGGTTAGAATATGAGGAAGGTGTCTGTCTGCCATGTGTCAAGCTGTTCACCAGAAATGATGTGGCTACACCACTGGTGATTCAGCAACCCTAGGACAGAATAAGTATGTAGATGAGTGTAGAATATGTGAGGCCTTGTTTGTAAAGTGAGCAGGAATATTCTCTGGTGACTGTATCTGCCAGATGGTTTTGAAGTGAATTTTTAGAATTCATTATATTAGACTAACCCCCCAATCCTTAAAGATATTTAAATTCCTGAATCCCACTGATTTTGGTGGAAGTTAACACCTAACCCAGGATGAGCAGATGTTCCTAAGTGACTCTTCAGTGCTGATACTTCTAGTGCAGGCTTCACTTGAAATGAAAGGTTGTACTCTGCCTGGAAAGGGTGACAAAGAAATACTGCTGGGGAAAGATAGAGTTGTGCCTCTGTAAGAGCATCACCAGTCCCCACTACAATAGGGATGTTCTGTATCCTGCAGCCTCGAGCTGAAAGTGCTTCACTAATATTCAAGAGTGGGATTTGGCTCAGCCACTAATGAAATAAGAAGTGAAGACCTCACTGAACTGGAGGGAAGGCCCAATGAACTGGAGGGAAAGGCCGTATCAATTTTAAGTCGCAGGCACAATTTAAAATCTCCAGCTCTCTGGATTTTTCCCAGCAGTGTTCCCTCTTGCTACTACCTGCACTCACACTGGTGAATTTGCAAGAACACATCCCAGAGTAATCCATTTGCAAGCATCTTTTCTGAACTAAAAAAGAAGAGCAGTTAATACATATGCAGAAAGGAAAATATTCTTATCTCATTAACAGACTTTCTTTAAGCTTGCTAAGATTAGAATACTTAGTTATTTCAAATTGGTAAAACATGCATTCATTATAAACATGATTATAATGATAACTTTGTAGATAATAATCAATTATTTAAATATGAATTATTTCCCTACATTAGAGTCATGTTTTCAGCTATAATCACCTCGGGTGTTCAATTCCTCCCTCCTTTACAGCACCTCTGGCTGTGTGTGGAGTATTAACCATTTGCTTCCAGACACAGGCTGGGAGACTGCCAAGTCTAGAAACAAAATTTACTGGGTTGTCCTGCCTAACAGCTTAAACATATGTCTGCTTTATACTTTCTTAGGTGGGAAAAGGGGGAAAAAGTTATCCATGTGAGCAGCCATCTTAACCCTCCATTTTCCCCCTTTTGCATTTATAAAAAGCTTGCAAAAAAAGTGCACTGGGAGCAATGCTCATGGGCTTAGTAAATCCAAATCTGATGCCCTGGCTGTTTGGAAGCACATGCAATCATCCATTTTTAATAAGAATTCTGAGAAGATTAGCACCCTGCAACAAGACCTTCATTTTCCACTCTTGCAAGGCTTAGCAGTACAATAAACTCCCCTAGCTCCCATGCACTCCATAACTCTAGGTGACAATTTAACCAAGTTCTGTGCTTCTCCTGTGGACAAAATCCACCTTGAAATATTAGATCTCCTGAGCATGTGCAACATGCTAAACATTTGTGAGCTAGACTGTTCACAACATTTATGCTCAGCAAGTGGAATTTAATCTCTTTTATTCCTTGCTCCAAGTCTTGTCAGTTGTTTTCCCCACTCTTTAGTAGTCTCTTTAATATGGTTTGCACATATTTAATATATTCCCTCTGAGGTTCTCAACATACTTTCAAGAGCGTGTTTTGCCTTGCTATGACTCTGCAGCATATCTGGAATGTAATAGAACCATAATATACCTTGTTTTATAGATACATAAACTGCACCATTGAGAAGTTAAATGATTTGCTGGTGGTTATGTTTGGAGTCAATGACAGAAAGGAAGGAATTCATCAAACTGGACTATCAACACCCTGCTTTAACCTCCAGACACAGAGCTGCAGTCTGGCTCACCTAACTTCAGATGTCTTCAAAGCAGATATTACTGAAATGGGTTACCTGTTCTTCCTTGCAGGTCAAAGCAGAGATACAGGAACTTCTGAGGTGCAACTCACCAGATCCTTTAGTAGTTACTTAGAATGGGTCAGGTGAATCCTGTCCTCTGAGACCTCTCTCAGCTAACTGCAGATGGGTCCTACCACTGGCATTAACAGCTATGCTGGAGATGTGTAATGTTGGGTCAGACAAATCCCATCTGAGCTTTCTTTCCTTATCAACTTGAATTCTGAGTGCTAAGTGGCTCTTTATCAAGGTTTCAAGAAGAATACTTTGGCAATAAGATGAATTAAATACTTAAAGAGAAAACCTGGCTGCTACCAGATCTAACCCAGGAAGAAATGGTTTATTATTGAGCTTCCTCCTCTGCAAGACTGTTACCATGATGGGTCAGTGCCTAAGATCTCTAGGCACTGAGAATTTCATCAGAGCAACAACTGGGATTTTAAGAGGTGTTTAAGAACTATTTCTGTAAGCAGTTTGGAATACTACAGAGTGATCTTCTAGTTGCATTTTAAGGCATTTTTGAGAATCTGGCCCTAGGTACTTAAAAAACAAAACAAAACAAAACAAAAGCTATGGATATCATAAGGGAGGTTGTGCAAGAGAAATTCATATTTCAGGGAAGTAAAATATACTAGAGAAACTGTACTGCATTTGGGCACAGTGATTTATATGCTTGTAGGGATTAATAACTTTACTTCATAACTGCCTCATAGCACAGCTGTGTCTTTCTCAGCTTTCAAAGGAGCAGTGACAGCCCTGGATGGAAGTCCATTACTGCAGGAGGTGAAATGGTGCAGTTGAGCCATTCCTAAGCAATAAACCACAAAACACTGGTAGTCTGCAAAGCTTGACAATGAGGTGTATGAAGTTGTTGAAACTGGCTGAACTGATAGTTTGTCTTCATATCTAAAAAAACTTGATAGGTCTCTGTGAGACCCCTGCATAATGATCTCAAGTGAATGTATTTCATTGCTTCCATAGTGCTCCAGTCCAACCACTGCATCTCCTTTCATAACCTGCACAGTGCCTGGGGCAGAACTATAATGTTCTGTGTGTTTATGTAGCAGCTCCCATCCACTGCTGCCTGAGGTTCCTAGATGCTACCAATGCCACAGTTCTGTTCTGATAATTGCATGGGGGCAGATGCTCAACATTTCCTATATTCCTAGATGGCTCACTGAATCAGACGAGCATAGAGGCAAACAACAAAGAAGGAAAAAAGCAAAGAAGAGAGGTTTTGTGTAATGTGTCAGTCTTTTGAACAGTGTTAGTCCCTAAAAATATGCATTTAGAAGTGCAGAGTGCAGTCAGCTCCCGTGCCGATGTCTGAAAATGCTTCTAATGGAATTTAGCTTGCTTCAACAGAATACAATGATAGGTGTGTTTTATGTTGGGTGGGGGAAAGAAGGCATGAATTTAATTATGAAATTTCATTCATTATGAAATACATATCTTTGTAAATAGACCATTCATCATCGTGATGGATTTTGAGTCAAAAACATGGCAGAGCTGGCAAGTGCATTCCTTAAGTGAATCTAACCTGAACTTAATAAAGAAATGCCAAACTAACTGCACAAGACTATTCTGCCAAGATTCAGACTCTAGTCAATCATCCTGCCAGGTGACACTGTGTTTAAAGTTAGGACAATATATCACTAATGATCTCAGCTGCTACCAGCTCAGGAGAATTAGACTATTTACTGAACAAAAGCCAGTGAAGCACTGCCAGTGGCACCAAAGTCAGAGCCACTGCTGCTTTTGGAGGAAGATTGTGAACCCACGTGGAAAAGGAAGCTGGAAGATGGGAAGTAGCCAGTCCTGCTCTTAAATACCCCAAGGAGGACATGGTGGCAGCTCTGTCAATTGCATCATGACTAGTAGGTTGGGAAATGTGGAGTTGAGGAGAGCATGGTTCCCTGCTCGTGCTCCCTCCCTGGGGCTGATAGCAGTGCCACTGTAAGGGCACAGTTTGTGTGCCTTCCAAACGTGACAGTTACTCACAAGCTGAAAGAATTGGAAGACTCTTGTCCACTTTTACGGGTTTTGAAAAAAAAAGTAGTGATTGTAGACTTTGTGTCTCAGTGAACTGTCTTGCCAAAAAACCCTCAGAAAATGACTGACTGTTTTTGCAAGTATTTTTAATTTAAAGTGTGCAGAGCTGCTTGCAGTTATCTATTCTACCCTAACTAGTGTGCTGCATTTATGTGTATTTACTGACTGATTGAAAACCTTTGTGGAGTCCTGAAAATGAAAGAGGTATGTGAATTTGAAGGAAATGCAAAGACACGTGTCATCATTTTTTATTTAAAGGGTGTGTTTGGGCACTGGAATTGCCCACGTGCCCCTGGCCAGAACTCAGAGTTAAAAATGAACTTGCACGAGTGAGGAAGTTTGTATTATTTCACGTTGACTTTGGAAGCTTCAGAACATGCTAAATGCCATTTTCTGTTGGTTCTTTGCCTCTGTGCTAGAACTGATGCCCAAGTTGGGATATGGCTTTAAATTCTGGGCACGTTTTTGGGGTAGAACTTGTGACATCAGTGTCACAGAGCAGATTTTAAAAGGCAGCATGGGAAGGGCAGTGCAGGAGGTATCTCTGAGAGCAACTGGCTCCTACCAAGATCCTAATTCCCCAGGAGCCCAGAGCCTCTGCCTCACACAGAGGCAAGATACTGCCAATCAGCTGATTGGCAGCGTGTCACCTCTTTGAGAGGCAGCGTCTGTTGGCTCCTGCAAAGTTCCTGCCAGCATTCTTAAAGTCTAATTTGGGAAAGAAGATTCCAATCTGGCACAGCACCGTTGGAAGGTTGCCGACCCCTGCTCCACACCGGAGAGGCAGCAGCTCGGGGGGGTGCAACTCCCTTTGTTCCAGGAGTCGGGAGCAGCCTCCTGAACGTGGCTCCTCCACCAGGCTCTGCAGCCCCAGCAAAGGGATGGAGTTGTCCACGTGTTGACAGTGAACAAATTGTCTCTTCCTATTGTTGGTGGATGAGCCACTAGGTAACCAGATTGATTGATGAGCCCTTACTGAGTGTTCAGGACTGGTGCTTGAAAAAGACATCTTTTATCTGTCAGCCAGTAAATCTCACATTGAGCTGCAAACATACTGGAGAGCTAGAATTCAGCAGGACCGATTTTATGAATAGAAACATTTTCAGAATAGACACTCTCCTGAGCACAGTTGTTTTACAGGAATTAAAGGAGTCCTTATGGTGGATGGAGAAGCCAACTCAGGATAAAATAAGAACCAGACTATACTTTAAACTGCTGTTTGAACAGAACCTTGTTCAAGAACTTTCAAAGTTCTGAGTTTTGTTGGTCTTTTTGCCTTCTTCCCTGATTTTCTCTCTGCAGTCTGAATTTGAAACAAATAGTAAACAATACCAGATCAGATGCTTCCCCCCCCAGCTATTTTGGCATGAAATAGATCAGATTTCCACCAAAGGTTTTTCTGGTTCAACAACATTTCTCAAGGTCTTGGATATTTGATATATGCATAAAAAGTCAAGTCCTCTGTTGACCAAAATCCAAATACCACACCAACCAGCTTATCAGTTACAGCAGCCACCACTCTGAGCTTCATCTCCTCAGAACAGCCATCAGTCCAAAAGATCACCAGCTAAATATGAGCAACGCTGAGTGTTCCTCAGATGAATGTTCACAACACCTCCAGGTTATCCATTAAGTTGTATTCCATCCCTCTTCATCTGCTGTTTAAGAACAGATAATTGATGAGAGGGCTGCAGAGGGAGCTGCAGCACATAGCCCCACTGACACCCACCTCCATTCTGCAGGTTTGCTTTCCACAAACCCTTCCCATCTACTGGAGAGGTTAGTAACATGCTAGCAGTGGTTTAGTCACTGTCTCTCAAGGAGAGCAACTCTGGCTGTTGAGACAACTGCTTCACCAAAAGAAAATTCCAGATCCATTGTCAGTACTTTCAGCAATTCCATACACTTAGGCAGGACTCTGTATTTTGAGAGCACTGTAAAAAGATGCTAACTAGCTGATTCTCTCAGAAGCCCCACAAAACAGATACTAATTGTTTTTAGGGTTAGGATGCTCCAAGCTAGATCTGGAAAAAGCGGGACGAGCACTGGCATTATGATTTAGGGCATTGCTACCCTATGGTTGGTCATCTGTTCAAATTACTAGGCAGTTCATCTTTACAGAAGTTTTATTTTCTGTACCTAGTGATTACATGATATATATATTTTTTCTTTTTTTCTTTTTTTTTTGGATGATGCATATTGAAATAAAAAAGGGGTTAATTTTATAGTTGAAATTGCTTGGAAATGACTAAGTAAGTGTCATTAGAGTGTTCATTTGGGAGAGTGTCCTGATGATATAATAGTACTTAGCTCATACTATTGTGCTGCTATCTTGCGTTGCTTTGGCTGAGTGTGTTGTTTAACTCTGCTGGAAAAACCATGGGAGGAGTTCTGCATCCATCTATCCTAGTGTGGCTTGACAGTCATACTTAACAGCAATTAACTGTTGCCACACCTTGAACATTTGAACGGCTGTGAGCAGATATCAAAGTTGTGGCAGATGTGTATTTTTAGGAAACAAAAACACTAATTCCAAGGATCTGCTAAATACCAGTTTCAAGCTCTTGAGTTTACATGTACTTCCAGACTGTTTCTCGTCTGAGAGTTTTATTCCAACCACATTCATTTTTTTTATGTAGGGAATATTTTGTTCTCTTTAATTGGAGCTGCACTTAGGCTCAGATCTGCAAGTGTTTTAAGTGAACAGTGACAGAGCCTAAGTGACTAAATGAAATCATGTGATCCCAAGAGCCTCTTCTCAGCTTTCACAGAAATTAGGGGCTGGAAGGGACCTAGAAGATCATCTGCCCTGATTGTGCTGAAACTTCCCAGTTGCACGAGATGCTTAAAGTGGTCTCAGCCCTGCTGCTGGCCTGGTGGAAATGAGCAGTGTGGCACTCACCTTTCTCAGCAGCCCCTCTGCAGGGGTTAGGGTCTCCTCTTGTCAAAGGTGGGTCAGATGTGTGTTTCCCATGTTTGAGGAGACGAGAATGTAGAATCACAGAATCACAGAAGAGTCTGGGATTGGCTGCAATGCTTTTAATGAAATTGTTCAAACTAGGCAGAAAGAAGAAAAGACTCATTTGGCTGCAGAAAGAGATTTCTCTTCTGCCTTAATGAATTCAGTAATGAAACAATTGTCATACTTCATCCACGGCCACTTAATGTAAAATTAAGTAAGAGGCTATAAAAGAGTGTGGAAGCTGAAGGACCATCTTCTTGTATGTACCTTATCTGCCTAGCAGGTTGTCATCAGGCTACTGAACTTTCCCATCAAAGTGAGCTTTCTGTACCTTGTAGCAACTTCCGAGGGACTTGCTGCATTTGAGTGGGCAGCAGTTGCAGCTTTAGTGGCTGGTGGCTGGGGCAAGGCTTTAGGAGCAGCAGGGAGTGGGTTTAGGGCAGTTTCAGGCAGAGGAGGGCTGGCCCCAACTTCTCCATTTCCTGGCTCAGCCAGCAGAAGGGCATCGACTCAGTCCAAGCCATGGGGCAGCACTGAGATGGGTGGACCTGGCATGGCAGGATAGGGCTGTGGGGAGCTGGGGACTGGCCCTTCCAAGGGGGCCTTGGGGGCTGAAATGGGGTCCTGGGCTATAGGTAGGGTGGGGGAGACCTGGGGGTGGGCAGGGCAGGTGGTGCCCTCCAGTCCCTGGCACATATCACCAGTCAGGAGGTTAGAGCTGCTGTGCAGGAGCTCTACCAGATGAAAATGGTTCATTTCTTCCTGCTTTACATTTTCTGAATAGCCTAACGATGGGTTTGCTTTCACATCCTTTGAGATTAGTCTTTATTTCAGACAGTGCTTTCAACACTAAAAGGGTCATAAAAATAGACAGTTCCTGAGAGCTTAGAAAGAAAAACTGCTAGTCTCCCATCCTTCTCCCTCCCCCAAATTATTTGATAATGGAATGGGAAGCTTTCCCATAATCTTTTGCTTGGTTTTTGCTAATATGAACCTGTCAAAGATCATGGCATGTCCTTACTGTGTGATGTGGAGCCAGCTGGAACCAAGTAATCTACCCACGTTTCCCATCATTTTGTATTCTGATAGGAGCTTCTGCTTAGCAGAAATGAGAAAATACCTGTTATTCCTTCCTTGCTGTTATGGTGGCCACGCTGAGGCAGTTTCCTACTTGGCTAAAGTCTGGCTAGATCTGAATAAATGTGACCAGACAAAAAATAATGGGTTTTCTGCCTGGAACCCACACCCTACTCTTATGGCAGTTGAAGAGGAAAGTAACTAAAGGAATGACACTCTCCTTTCCACTCACTGCCCCAAAGAAGTACTGTCAAGGATGAATTAGGAACATTCTTCCTTTGGCTTGAAGATGCAGAGCTTTCAGTCTGTAAAAATACCTTCCTTTGTCTTCAGCCTTACTCCTGTAGAAAGAAGAATTACTACTTTTAAGTTAGCCCGTGGACCCGCTTACCAGAGACCAGGAATAACCTGTGTTGTAATTCGAATTGTATTCCTCCTAATGAAGGGAGTTTTTGGTTTCCAGGCCTGCTGGCTCTGCAGCTGGGGGAAAAAAAAAAAATCTCTCCCACTCCACTTTCCCATTTCCAGCCTCTCTTTTGGTCTGTGCTGCATCTGTTTTAAGCATCAATGCGTGTAACGTCTCTCTGTCTAATCCATTGCTATGGACCCACCTAGTGACGGCTTTATAGATTCTTTATATTCATAAAGGCACTTCATGCTTATCTCCTAATGATTTCTCTTAGGTTTGTGGGGTTTTTTGGATGTTTGAAATGGATCACAGTACCTAAACTGAGTGCTTTCTGGGAATATTTCATTCAGCTCTGTGTATTTCAACGCTGAGAAAGCACATGTGGTTAATTCTGATTAAAGGCATGAGCTCAAGGAGGATGGTCACACTGTTAAGATGATCTCAAATATTACACATCACCAGAAGTAAGAATTCTGCACCATTTAAATGGGAGGAAACTTGTTCTCAGTGGTAGGGGAATGAAAACAAGTCAGTGTCAGCTCTGAGTTTAGAATGATGCCACAAAAGCTGCACGTGTGACCCTCTAAGGTGACTGACTCAGTAAATGTGGTGAGTCCAAAGGCTTCTCTATAAAAGCAAACTGTAAAGAACTGAGCAGTGTGCTGTGGTTCTCAGTGATCTTCTACTGCCTTGTTGCTTTGCACAGTTATTTAGGAGATGCTTGGATGGCCCAAATGAACACCAGACTCTTCAGCAACTGATGTTGAATAGCTGGAAATCCTAGAGAGGTACTCCTGGTTTATGCAAAGAGTAACTACGTGCAGTCAAGCTGATGCAAAGGATTTGGGATCCGGTTAAGCATATGTAATGGGTCTGTTGCTTTTGCACTGCCTATGTAGGTGGAGATGAGCCCCCTTCCTATTATTTCTGGTGTTTGTTAACTTGCAAACTGGAATAGTCCAGAAAAATTCTTTCTAAGAGGTTTGTTCACTGTAGTCCTCCCCATGTAGGATACTCACTGCCTTATATTAATAACTGATTATTCACATATGCACAATCATTGCTGTACACATAATTTGTGTGCAACAATCTTTACAAATACAGCATGAAGACGTTTTTATGGAATGCCCTGTATTTTAAGGATAGGTCCTGGATAGAGATCAGAGAGAATTGCAGGGAGACCGTGTGTATTTACCAATAGTGAAAGCAGTGTTTGCAACTCAAATTCTAATGCAGTGAAATATTTTCTAAGGTCTATAAGAAAGATGTAGGTTTTTTTAAAAGAAAAATCAAAGAAGCCTGTCAGATTTTGGCTGATGTTGAAACTTTTCCATCCTGGTTTTACATGCTTTCCCTCCCACCTGTCAAAATAGTGCAAGCATTGCAGGCTAGTCACATAAAATCCTGCAATCAGGTTTGTAAATGCAGGTCAGTGGATCATTACTAAAAAGTCTGTCTCTGTCCTCACACGGGCTAGGCCAACTGTGTGCAGAGCCTCCTGCGTGGTGGCTTCATCTCGTGGAATCCCTTCTCCAGTTGCCTGATGGGGGAAGCTCTAGTTCCCTTAGCTTTGGAGAGCTGATGTTCCTGGACAGACAGGCTCTGATTTCATAGGCTTCCTTGGAAAATCAATGCATGGTGAGAGTTTATGGACTCCTGAAAGTTTATTGCTTACTGAATCTAGGGGATGGACTTGTTTCCAAGTTGTTTGGAGACTCGTTTTGTATTGCCCAGTATAAAATATTAGGCAAGGAAGTGTTCTGTTGGAGTAAGTGTGGCTTAATTAACTGGAGGATGTCATGATTATTGCTAGCTAGAAAAGCAAGATAGCCCTGTCCAAAACAGGTGTAGTGTCTTGAGAATAGATTGGTCTGCTAAAATTACAAGGAGTAAATTCAGTTCTTTTCTAAAGGGCTGTCCACAGCATGTTTGTAAATACTCAGCAGTACTGTGACACAAAATAATAAAGGATTTTTTCCTTAGTATTGTAACACAGAAAAATAGGTAAGGAGGGTAATGGGTTTGCTGAGAATCCAAATTATTTCCTTGTCATATTCTATCAGAGAAGACTTAAGAGGGAAATCTAACCCGTAGCCATTCTTTTGCACTATTAAGGATTAGCTACTGTCAAAGAAAAGAAGTGAAGGGAAAGAAGGTGCTCAACTCATCAACCAAAGAGCAACAGAACAGTGGGTAAAGTCAGACCCATCAGAATGTGCTGCTGGAAATTGATGGGGAGCTCAAATAGGGCTGCTGACTTAATATGTACTCTTTCCTTTAAGATTGGCTTCTAACCTATAAGGCTAGAAAAAGCCATTTTTTCTGCTTCTCTTTAATTGAACACTAGAATTGATGTTGAGAATTAGTCTAATGAATTTCCTTTCCTTGCTTGATAAATTGGTTAACATAGTAATAAAAAAATAAAATGAGGAGTCCTAGAGATGAGTATCGTGATACTCCAGCTATCCATCAGCAGGGCTTTTGCAAAGAAAAAGGATGGCTAATGATGATTCCTCGAGCTCGTCAACAAATAAAAGAGAATTATTTTTTTTTCCCTTTAAAGAAAGTTCTTTAAAAAGACCTTCACAAAGGGCCATTAGAAAAGTGATTGTGGGATAGTATTACCTCCAAGAATGAGATAGCCCTCTGAGGGATGGAAGACAAAACTAAAAGTATATTATCAATGTTTGGTGTAGGAAAACTGCACCAGGGGTATCCAGAGTCTGAGTGGTTTCGGTGGTGTTTCACATTATAGATAAGAATGAATGGAAAATAGCCATGAGCAGTGGTACAGAAACGTTCAGTCTGAGGCAGAATGAGTCAAGGCAGGGTTGGAGAAGAGAGCAGAGGACTCCAAGTAGGAAATGGGCAGGTTGGACAGCTAAGCATGGTGTTGAAAAATGCAGAGCATTGCACGTCAGGCACAAAAATGGAAGTGACAAGGCTCACCATTTTTCTCCAGTGGAACTCTGAGCACTTGGGAGTGGAAGGGAAGACCACCTGTGTTTCCTTATTAAACACTTCATCAGTGGCTGATGATCCAAAGACAAGATCCAGTTGTTGAAATTTAATAAGGAATAATGCTGGAAATGCAGGAGTGGCACATGTCAGTAGCAAGCCCTGTCCTGAAATACTCTGCTTTATGGGTTGGGGTCTCTGAAAATGTATGTTGCAGAAACAAGAAATTCAAAGAGAAGCAGTGCAGATGTTAATATTGAATAGACTGACTTCTATGAGAAAAGAGCTAAGAGGCAGCTTATCAAAAAAAGAAAAAAAAAAGACTAAAGCCAGAAGTATATGAAATGAAAGGAAAATTAGTTGCTCCTTTTCACTTTTTCAGTTATTACAAGAACAGCAAATCATTCAGCCAAATGCAAACAAACAGACACAAAATAAGAAACAGTCTTTCATGCAACTTGCAGTTCATTTTTGGTCCAGATTCCCAGAGTATTTCCCTATCAGAGAAATAAAAGACTCACATGTTTATCTCTGCATTACAGGTCCAAAGACAAGATTTTTGAGTTAGCCATGGAAAAGTTCCTCTAGCCCTCTCCTTCCAGACCACATGTCTAACAGATGAGGCTCTTCAGGCTCTATCCAGCTCTGCCTGTGTAGCCATGAGCTCCAGATAGGGGTGCCCAGACCTGCAGTGGTCAGCTGTGGTCCTCTGAGAGATGTCCCATGGGGTCACAGTGCATCTGGGTTGGCACTTCATGGTATCACACTTGACAGGGCACTTGCATGGGGTTTTTTATCTTATAAAAATGGATTTATTTTATACTTTAGGACACTTAGGCCAGAGTTTTATGAAGTAATGTATATGACAAAATTAAAGTAGCCAGAAAGAGATGAGGGAGAGGAATAAACTTCTCTCACTGAACATTTGTCCACCTCACTTTGAAACCTCTAGGACATAGTGTAGTGGAGATTTTGAAGTAGTATCTGTGTTTGAGGCAAAGTCCTCTGCTAAATTCTGTTGTGATTGTTTCGAGATGTCAAAATGTAATTTGCTTTTATTCAATGATGGGCATCTTTTTAGTGCCATTAAACACAAACCCTGGTCGATCATGGGGGGTGCAGTGCCACAAAGGTATGTGCAAAGGTGGTTTTGATTCCTGAAGAAGTGCCATAAGACTCTCTGACGTCTGACGTGGTGACACTCACTGCTTCTGCATTTTGACATTTCTCTCCATGTGCTTCAGCCTGTTAACATGCAGAAGTTTTCTAATTTATTTTATTTTATTTATTGGACAGGGGTCAGGCACTTTGTGAATTATGAACTGCATTCCCAGTGAATCAAAATATTTAGGTTGTTTGTGAGGTTCAGTCCTTGGCATCATGTCACTAATTGCTTATACACAACTCTGAAATAATGACAAAAGGAAAATGCATCAACAAAAAGAAAGAGAAATTAAACTTTGTAAAACAAAACAAAAGCCACATCAGAAAGAGAAAGTGTTATTTAAGGGGAGAAGAGGGTGACCAAATGTGCAGTCTGGATTCAGCACGATGTTCTATGGCAAGAGAAGAGACACTCAGCTTTGGATCTCCTCCAGTCAGGGGAAAATTTATGACATACATTTTCTTTGATAAACATTCCTGAGAAACTTCTTTGTATTTTAATCTCACTGAATGTTTGTCTCAATCCAGTGGTATCTTTTTTTTTTTCTCTCGTTATTTTTTGGCTGTGGTTTTTTGTATCTCCTTTCAGATTCTTTTATATTCTGAATATACTTCAACAGCAGCTGTTAAAGGACTGCCTTGCTTACAAGCTAATTGGTAGGAGGAGGTAGTCAACCCTGTACCTGGAGTGCATTAGGCTTTTCAAAAGTGTCCCCAGATATTCTGGCCTTCCCATACTTGCACTTCAGAATACTGCAGCAGTATTTTCTCAGGTTTTCCCCATCCAGGGTGCAGAGCCATTCCCAGAGGCCTTCAGCATGCTACCCTGGCAATGTTTCTGGCCTCTAGCTGTCCCACGGAACAGGAGATGGGAAGCAAGAGCTCAGCTTCCCTACAAATAGCCATGCCAATGGGCTGCTTTAGATCCTACTTGGCTATTTCCTTCTCTGTACTAGTGGCTGAACTGGAGTTTGGGTGTTGGAAGTAGGAGTTAAGCTGCTTTCTTTGACAGAACCAAGTGGCACTAGCCTTGCTTTCTCTCAGGAATGGAAACTGGCTCATAAATGCACCCAAGCACTGTGAAAAGAAAGGAGTGAGCATGGCATGCTTTGGTAACTTATAAAGGACACGCAACTCTCCAGTCTCTGTGGGTACTGTTCCAGTGTGCAAGGTAGCAATGTGCCTTATAAACCCATCCCTTACAGAGATGCATTTCACATCATTAGACCATTGCTTTCTTTACAGTTTGATCTTCCCAGTGACATGCATAGCAAGTTAAATAGCAGTAGAATGCATTTAATAAACACTAATTTGTATTAATCTTATCATAGACAGTATATATAACGTAGAGACCTTGTGTGTGGTACAGGAGAAAGGGAATTTATTTACAAATTTGTTCTGAATTTATAAACTGTACATTTCAACATAGATATTTTTGAAACATTCACTAGAACACAGTTACATGAATTCTTATGATTATACAGACTAAAGCCATCTACAGAATGTAAGAATGCTAGCTTTTTTGTGGTGTTCACCTAATTACAATGACAGTCTAAACTGTAAACTGGTTCAGAGGATATTTCTTACAAAAGACATAATTCTTCACTGCTTTTCCAGCACAAAGTGAATAGAAAATGGTAATATTATTTGTAAGTATTTTATACCTCCCTTTTACTCCAGTCCAATAGAGTATAAAAAGGAGGGTGACCATGACTTGAGCTAGGTGTATTTGTGCCTGTGGCACACTCACTGCCAAAGACCTCGGGCTGGTTGGCTGAGGGTGGCTGCAGTTCTGTGCTGAACGTGCCATAACCATCAAAATGGCACCGAGGGACAACTGCTCCCATTGGGGGGAAGCAGACAGTGGATGGACCAGTGGGTCTGGAGAATTTTGATTGCAAACACCTCTCGTGAACACATGAGGAAGGCTGGAATGCCTTGACAAACCACATAGGACTAGGTTCTGTGGATTATTCCAGAACATTCTTGGACTTCTAATTGCACAATTCTTGGTTTACATCAGTCAATGGAAGTAAATCTGTTTGTTTGTTTGTTTTTGACCCATCACACTTGGTGCACAGATTAGTAAGAGCAGGCTATAGTGGGAAAAGCAGTCAGATTAGAAATACAGAGCCCAAATGTGATTATTCTAACCCTGTTCAGTCGATGAGTTAAGGAAAGAGACCAAATTGTTATTAGGGAAGCGAGGAGAATGTCGTGATTAAAACTGCAAGATTCCTATGGAGAGCCATGCAGGAAGGCTCACTGGGTTAAGCAGAAAGATCTCCATTTCAGTCTACTTGGAATCACATTCAACAAACAGATCAAAGTGGAGGTTTTAGGGTACTTAGAAGCTTCTGTCTGCCTATAAAACTTCGGTTGCCTGTTGAAAAGAGACGATTTCTACCCACTGCTCCTCTGCACGGGAACCGAGGAAAAGGGAGGGATTTCCTTTAGATGGGAGTGGGTTGTGTGTATGAAACGAGTTGGGTTCACTGTCAAGTATTCTGTGGCAGACCTCCCCATGTTCCCAACAGCCATTGGGAATGGCAGCAAGAAGGAACATTCCTGCTGGTGTTGTCATCCAAGGGGCTGCAGATCAGATGGGCACTGCCAGTAACCAGGCCTGCCACTCAGCAAGGCAGGATGGAGGCAGAGCAGGGAGAACCCTGTAAGGTGAGGCTGTGGCCTTCAGTTGGGCTGGGACGTGCCATGCAAAATAGCTGTGCTCAAAAAAGAACAGAGAAAGGAAAAAAAAAAAAAGACTTAGAGCAACAGGTTCCTATTTTAGTAACATTTTCTGTTCTGAACCTTAACAAGAAACTGTAAATTTGAAATCCAGTTAGCTTCTGAAATAATTTCAAGCACAGTTCCTATCCGTGGATGTGCTTTCTATTTTTGTGACTGTTTTTTAAGCTGTCGTGGTTTTATATTTTTTGTTTTGTTTTCAAGCTGCTTCTGTGAATAGCAAGGCTACTAAGGCTGTAAAGAGACCCTGCATCTGACAGTATAAAGAAACAATAAAACAAGCTGTACCCCAAACAAAGCAACTGGGCAGGGGGGACGAGAAGACACCAAATCAGGAATTTGCCCTCTCTGATTTTTTCTCTTTTTTTCACAATTAGAAGTTACATTTTGCCAAAATATATCTGTCATTTTAAATGTGCATACCTATACTATTTTTATTTCTATTAAAAACAACAAAAACCCCCAAACATTTATAGTTTGCATGTGTATGAATTTTGAGGTTTCTTTGCCCTGATAGATGCAGACTGGACTGTACCAAAGACTGCTGACCTTCCTTAAAAAAAATTATTAGGAACTTTAGTGACCCCGAGGGAAGTTTGAATTCAAATTTTACATGAAGGTTAAAATTCCTTCTTAAGGGTAGTGTCAGTTCTCAGTTGCAGATGGCAGGCCCCTGCTGAAATTGCAAGTAAATATCTAATAAACGAGGGCTTCCCACTTGCAAATGAGATGGTTTTACTTTTCCTTGAAGAAATTCAGTAAATTGAAAAACTCTAAATAGCACAGAAATTTTAGTCCTCCAGACCGCCTTCTCCTTCTCAGATTTTGCTGTGCTATATTCAGCACTCAGTTTTGCCAACACCAAACATGCCTGATGTGGCATTTACATTCTTTTTAAAAAAACCCATAGATTAGTTCTGTTTCTAAGAGTTAACTTCTCCTCTTGACACATGTACTTAATTCCCATTAATGGATACGGCAGCTAGGCATGCACACTGAAAGGAAAAATCTGTTCCTGAGCATATGATCCAATCTGCATTGTAGCTAAACATTTCCATACTCTGAATTAAGCACTCATTATTTGGGAGATATTCTTCATAGTAAATGCATAAACCCTGCTCTATTCTCCCTCCATTTCTCATAACCTGCTCCAAAACACCCTTCCTCAGAAATCTTACAGATTCTTAATGCTGCAGTTGTTTTGGCTGCGTGCCTAAAAAACAAAATCCATGTAGGAACTTCGGAGTTTTGCATATTTTTTCTGTGAGAATTTTCCAGTAAACCATTCTGTGGAACATCTTACATTCTCTTGGACTTTGTAGGTCTCTATTATTAAAACCTACAGTGGAAACAACAAAACCCAAAAAGCTCTTTCATTTATTTATTTCTTTTTCCTCTAGCACTTCCTTTACTTGCTGTATGGCAGCATCTGCCAAAGGCACTGGGCTGAAGTGCTATCATTTGATGCTTTTAAAAAAAAAGAATAACTAGTTTTGTTTAAGGTTTTCCTTCTGCCAGTCTGCTTGCATAAAGACCTGTGGATTCTGTCCGTGCAATGGTCCGGAGTTACACACTATGCCTGACTTGAGCTGGGTGGATAATTGATTTTTTTGCTTCACCTCTTGAACTGGAGAACTGCAATAGCGACAAAAATTTCACTTGAGCACAGAAATTCAGACAGGAGTTTATTATTTGAGTTGTTTCCCCTCACGCAGATGAATATTGGAGGGTTTTTTTTGTTTAGTTCAACCCAAACTGGCCTCTTTTACCTGGACTTGTTTGTTTTGGGCACTCCTTAAAGGAAGCAAGGCAAGGGAAATGCAGATTCACTGAACTGATAGGGGAAGGGGTGGGGGGGGAACATTTCATTTTTCTAATCAGCTAAGGATGTTTGAACTTATATCCTCAATTCTCAGTTTGGGGAGAGAATGGAGAGAACTGGACGTGGATTTCTCAGGTCTTTAGTGGGTTTTGTAACTATGACCTGCTTGGTCAAAAGGGTTTATACAATTACTAGCCAAAAGTTTCAGGATGAGATAAAAAGCTTGTGATATTGAAACCATAATACAGACATTTTCTTCTTTCTCAGTTATTTATCCTCATGGATTTTTTCCCACTTTCTGATAAGATAGCCTCTGTGAGATGTCCTGGCAGTTTGTAAAATGCAAGTCTTAAAGTTGATCTGAAACGATTTGCAGAAAGTTAGCAGAGATTCCCTCAAACCATTCCTTTAACTTGCTTTTTCTCCCTCTTGTGAATGCAGCTGAACTTACTGTGAGAAGAGAATTTTATTGATAAATCTGTAAAAGACTGTTAATAATACAGTGATAACAACACAATGCTACAGTAATACAATACAATATTAATACAATAGTAACAATCACTTGTTCCTTTTTCCTCTTCGGACCCAATTTCCACCCTGGGAGAGGGGGGTGGAGTTTCAGAAAGCATAAAAGGCATGAAACTGAGAGGAAAATGCAGTAGGTACCTGAGCACAAGATGTAAGAGCAGAGTAAATGTAAACTAGGGAAGGGAAAAGAAGTGTCCTTGTCGGAAGCGTTTGGGGGAACGATCTCTGCTTCCTTCCTTTCTTCTGGGTCCTCTCCTCAGCTCTTGTTCACTTATCTTTGTTGTCTCCCTCAACTTTTTTTTTTTGTGTTCCTTTTTCCCCCCCAGCTTTTCTCACAATTCTTTGTACTTGCCAGCCTAGCAATGTCCTCTTCCACAGTTCCTGATGGTGCTGGTAACTGCTCTGGTTTATAATCATATTAGCTGAGGGCCAGCGACTGAGGATCCCCATTGCAACACCAGCTTGGAGGAGTTCTGGGATCATTGCCCTGAAAAAGCTGAAATGGGAAATAATATAGGAAGGGGTAAATATACGTGAAGGGGTGAGGGAAGGATGTGATAGAAGAAGGGCAGTTGTGGAGTGGAGCTGAGTTGAAAAAAGGATATGAGGTTAGAGAGCTGAGTGGAACTAATGTGCAGTCAAAATACGGTCATCCTGTTCTGCCAAAACCATTGAATTTATTTATTTTATTTCTTTTTTAGTAATAAATGGTGGTCTTAATTTTTCTCCAACTGGGGCTTCTGAACGGCTTCTGTCTGAAAACTTCTCCCAAGGCCAAGGGGGAGGAAATAGGAAAGCAAAGCAAGAAGGGCAGAGGAGGAACAGCATTTATGGATGGGCAGTGGTGCATCAAAGGGCAAATGAAAGACCTAGCAAAGGGGGCCCTACGAATGTGAATACAGCAGTGAAGTTTATTTTCACCTAACGGGAGATGTAAAAATCATGCCTTTGTGGTGAAAAGAGCTAAAATGTAAGTTTCAGCGGAGTAAGGACTGTTGTCGGCCGTGAGGCACATGGGATCTTTGTTTCTCATCCTTTTGCTGGAGCCGGATAACTGTGTCAACTTGGGCAAGCTGCTAAGCCTGCCCGCATCTCAGTTTCCTTATTTGAGGCCAAATTCTCCTACTAAGCAGCCTCCTACTCCACATAGAGATTTGCTGATTTGAATGGAGCCCCTGCGGAGCAAGATACTTTTCAATACAAATAAAGTTTTGGAATTGGCCCTAATTATATTTATTACCTGCAGAGGAGTAATGTGAGACTTAACATGGTTTGAGACCCTCAGATGAAAGAGAAAGCTTTCGGAATTGTTCTTTTTAATCATCCGCTGCCTTTTCAGCATCTACTTCATAGCTGTCTCAAAAGGGCTAGCTACCAATAACAGATGAAAAATCCTTGTACATATTAACTAGGTTTGTCAGAGTCCCATGAATGGACCTCTGTGGAAAATATGATTTGCTAGGGGCTGCTGAAGGAAGCCAGTTTACCCTGCCCCACAGTGAGGAGCCATTAGATCCACCTCACGCCAGCAGCCTCCAGCTTGCCCGCGACCACGCCGGGAGCGGGGCGGTGGCTGGTGGCGGGCGGGCTGGGGCAGCCCTGGCGGATCCCCTCGGAGGAGCGGCGGCCAAGGCGCCTTCACACGCTTGGCTTGGGCGTTTCTGTGGGGGAACGAGCTCGTGTCACTCCTGCACCTTGTCCCCACACAGCCAGTGGCTTTTGCTGCTCCCCATTCAGACGACCGTCCCGGATTTGTAGCCGGTGGTGCTTTTATGCCAACGCTGGGCTCGAGCCTGCTAGTTTAGAGTGTATGCACTGAGAGGGGAAAAAGAGCAAATTCAGTGGTGTAGATGTTGGATATTAATAATAAGCTTTTCTAGTTTTGTTTTTTTTTTTAAGCCAGCGGGCATGAAAATGTTGGACGTTATATGCCTGCTCTGTGCAAATACACGTCTATGTTTCAAAAAGTAAACTTGCTTTCTCAGTGTCACTGGGAGTTGGGGATGAGAGGGGGCAGTGGACCTAATCAAACTGTTGTGGGGTCAAAACCTCGTGGTTTTTAAAGGCCCTTAATGTTGTCCAGCTGTAAATTAAAGAAGAAAAGGAAAAAAAAAAAAAGAAAGAAAGGAATTAGGGCTGGGGAACTGGAAAGAATGGAGTATAGATCCGTGGTTGTGTGTGGGTGTGTGTGCATGCGTGTGCTAAAGAACAGGGAGACCAGCTTTTTCTTTTTGCTCACCCTCCCGCCCGTGCTGGGAGCACAGAGTTAGACAGGGGCCGGGCAGACTATGGAGGCACTATGCGCTCCGCTGCCATCCTAGCCCCCGGCTAATCCCCGGGGCTCGGACGGCAATTTGCCCGCGGCCTTCTCCCGGGCGGTGCGAGCGTCGCCGCCGGAGCGGAGCGGGCAGCGGCCGATCCCCGCGATGCGGGGCTGGCCCCGCGGCGGTTGCCACCCGCGCCCCCGTCCCCAGGTGTCAAAGGTCCGTTACCCGACCGCCTCCCTCGCCTGCCAGATCTTGATCTAGATAATTGGAAGTGCCGCGGAGGCTGCAGCCTAGGGGCTCCGCAGCCGCGCTCCGGCCACCTCGTTACCGGGGGCTGGCCGGGCAGGGAAAAGCGGGGGGTGGGATCTCCTCTCGCTCGCCCGGGGGAAGAAAACGAGAAGACCCCCAGCAGCCGAAGGGAAAGTTTATCTGTGTTGTTGTCTGGTGCTCCGGCATGCGGTCCCCTGTCCCTCGCACACAGCGCGGCCGGCAGAGCGGGGCTGGGGCTGAGGGAACTCTGGGGCTGTTGCCAGGACGGGTCTGGGCGCTCCGTGGAAAGCGGGAGCGAGCGGCGGGACAGAGAGAGTGAGTGACAAGTTGTTTACAGGTTTCCTTGAAGGGGCCTCTGCTATATTTCAATCTGTCAAAGTTGCTTTTCTTCCCTCAGAACAATGCCCGATTGTTGTGCGGGGTGTTTTGGGTTTGGTGCTGGTTTGTGGTTTGTTTTTTTTTTCCCAAAGAGGGAAAGAAAGCGGGGGGG
>JANHGL010024895.1:85267-104793 GCA_024611195.1 Ceyx melanurus | reverse complement strand
AGGCTCTGAGCAGCCTGGTCTAGTTGAGGGTGTCCCTGCTCACTGCAGGGGGGCTGGACCAGATGACCTTTGGAGGTCCCTTCCGGCCCTAAACATTCTATGATTCTATATAATAGCCAGGTGGAACTGGGATGCTTTGAGGTACTAAAGTTTTTAAGGATGATCTTGATAAAACTGCTGGATCTGTACACAACAAACCATTAGTAGTTCACCCAGCTATATGTGCTTCCAGAAGAAGCATCCAGCTGCTTGGGTAGAAGCATATCTTACAATCTAGAAAGACATGCTTTAGTGTAGGTCATGTGGTTCTCTGCACATACAGGAGAGATGAAGTGGCAGCACTACTACTACAGGCACTCAGAGTCAAGTCATTTCAATGACACATTTCTAATAACACAGTTTAATTCACTATTGTGTTGTGGATTGAGATGAGGTGAAACTCTGGAATCTATACTTTTGTTTATGACAAATTACAGTATAAAAGGACATAAATCTTTCTATTGTCTTTATATGGAATAGTGATGTTTTATACTGTTCAAGGTAATTCTTTAATACCAAGATGCCAAGTCTACAGTAGCAAATAAATGCATTGTTTCTTGAGGCTTCTATGAAGATTTCACAGATTGATTAGTCCAAGGAATCTTCACAGAATTCTTATTTTCAGTTGACAGAACTGAAGGCAGACTTTCAGTACCAGGAGTCTAACTTGAGGACAAAGATGAACAGTATGGAGAAAGCTCATAAGGAAACTGTGGAACAGTTGCAGGTGAGTAATTGCTTGTCAATACCTGAGAAATTCTTCAGGTGGAATTATGTATTCAGACTGTTCACTCACAGCAATGAAGTACTTCCAAGTTCTTGAATGGTTGTTACCATGTTAACTTCAGATGTATTATTCAGCAGTTCTGCAGTCAACAGACAGTCTCCATATGAATTAAACTTGCTGTAAGAATTGCTTTCTAACTTCAGGAGACAGAGGCTTACATCACATGCTTTCTCAAAGGTTGCATTATGTTTTGTGTCTGTTCTCTGATACTAAATCAGTTGTCAGTGTGCTATTGACTTAATATAAGGACTCAGTGTTGGCACAGCTGACATATTTATCAGCAGGAAACCCTGAATTGCCTTCTAGATCACAGACTGAACAGATGCAATAGCTCAGGCACTAAATGTTCACTACAAGAAATTGTTGTTGCTGATTTGGTTAAAGGTGGACTGTGCAGCTCAAAGAGCATATCCAGATCTTTGAGAAGTGATCATTACCTTGGAATATTCTCAGCATGTGCATTTGTGTATTTGTTTCATAAATGCAAAGGGAAGTTAGTGCATGATGCTGCTATTTGAGACATTTCAGTGATTCATAAAACTTTTTTTTTAATCTGTATTACAGGCCAAAAACAGAGAACTGCTCAAACAGGTCGCAGCGTTGTCAAAGGGTAAAAAGTTTGATAAAAGTGGGAGTATACTAACATCTCCTTGAGGAACTGGTTGTTCATGGAGTTTGCTACTCAATGGAAATTTGAGTAATTTTGTGAAGCCCTGTGTAGTGGAAAAAAATATTTTTGCACACCAGATGAGTTGGCATGTTTCCTACACATTTTTATAATTAATATGCAGCTTTTTTTAGTTAACTGTTCAGATTAAATACTTCAACTGGCTTGAAGAATGTTTTTATTTTTTTGATATTGGAAACTTTTTGCCAGCAATAGTATTAAATAATTGCATAGAGAACATAGCAGTGCTCTCTCTAAAAGGACAACATGCAATAAAAAAATAGGTGTACTTTTTACAAAGCAGCACCTGAGTCTTTTAAGCTACACTGATGTCAGCCAAAAGTTTGTGAATTTGCAGTGACACCGAACACTGGTTTCTGGCAACTGTTCTTTTACTTTGTATCAAAATACAAATTTAGAATGGAAATCCTGGTGCTCTCAAGTGAAACTAAAAAAGGCATACATGTATGTGTAAATGCAACTTTAACGGTTATATTCTTAGTTATAACAAGTAATTAGTGTTTTACATTCTTGTGATAGGGATTTACTGAAAGATTATCTATTGTACAGTAACAGAGGCAGTGTGGTTTTTGTAAGATTTACTGTAGATTTTTCTTGCAAGTGCCTTTCTCCAACTGTTTATTTATAGGAATGTTGGTATTTTGTACATAAGGTTTTTATGTTTTAAAATCATCTTTAATAAATGTTTTATGTAAATATAAATGTGTGTACAGAGGAATCTGAAAGATCAAAGTGGCTAGTGCAGCGCTTGAAGCAGCATTAAGAGCTAGCTAATTGATGGACAGTGAGCATTGGCTTTAGATAACCTTTGTAGCTTGTGTCTGTGAGGTGTAATTTTGTTACTGTTGCTCTTGCCAAACACTTCCTGAATAAAAAACAAAACAAAAACAAGGGTTTTTTTTGCCACACTGTAGTTTAGTGGTTTGTTTATATATTTTTCCTATTTGGCACAGTGCTACTTTTATTCCTGCAGCAGACGTTGTTCTCCCTGTGTCACATCCTCTGTGATATACACGCAGAGTTTGTAAAAAAAATGAATTCCCCATCGTTTGATTTTGTACTGAGTTGTAACTTATGATGATTCTTTTTAATGAATTGCAAGATTCTCATCCCCCACTGTAGATACACAATGAGGAAAGAGTAGCCAAAAATTATGATCTTTACATTAATTAGGGAAGTGAATGTGGCGTCAAGGGCGGAGGGTTTTTTTATGTTTTGGGTAGATTTTGATTCCAAATTGCATCAGTTTAAGTTTAGCTCTGCTCCTAGTGGACATCAATCATGTTCAGAAATTTCTATTAAATGTAGTTCCTATTAAACCCCGAGGTCTCTGTACAGGAAGGTAACAGAAGGTAACAAATGGGCATAAAGTGAGGTTGGCTTATATAAACAAAGGTTTAGTTCAGCTCTGGGTACTGATTGGTAACAGGGTAACTGCTTATATTTCAGTAAGCTTAATTGTGTAGAATAAGCTACACACTTTTTCATTAAAGAACTAAAGTCTGAAGTTCCTTGTCTGTCCACCCATGTACTGAACTATGAACATCACCTCAGTACTTCAAACTAATTGCAGCAGTGGCAGACTACTGAATAATTTGAAAACAATCAAGCTATCTTGTTTCATATGGTATACATGTATTTTTATTCTCTATTACCAACTTTGGATGTTTATAAATGCTCTTCTTTAAAATTGCTAAACTAAAGTAGAGAATGCTGCTATCCTTTTGGGATCTAGTTATTTTGATTTTTTTTTAATATACAAATTTATTACTCGCATTCAAGGTTTGTATTTTGATGGTGACCCATGTTTAATGAAATTGGTTTTAAAACACAAATGCATACCTAATTGGAATGTTTGAATCAAGATCACAATGATATCCATTCAAACTGCATTAAGGACATTTTAAAAGAACAAACTGAAGTTCTGTATTAGAAGTAACTGACTTTATAAATACCAGTGTGAAGAAATTTTAGAGGCTTCATAGTTCTTAGTCCTAATTAAATGCCCACAGTTTTTCTTCCATGATCTAATTTTAAACATGGTTTTTAAAAAGGTTTTAACTAGCCAACTGAATCCCAGCCCTGAAAATAGTGTCCTGGAGCTGTAGATTATTGACATAATAAACTGATGTTATTTAAATGTGGATCTGCGAGGAGGGTGTTGTGCTGTATTGTGCTTTTTAGCCCATTTCCAGATGTTGATTAGCATTGACCAGTAATGGCCACTTTGGCTCAAGTTATTTATGTATTTTAAGCCTGTGAATATTGCAGCCCCCTTTTAGGTAGTATGTCTAAATACATGTTCTGCAGTGAGGCTATTCAGCTGTCCAGATGTATAGACTATTGAAATACTGTACTGGCACACATCTGACCATTGGCATTTTGTACCTTTTCTAAATCCAATGTTTCACAATAAAATCTTGTCAAAACTTTCATCTGTCCTTTTAAAGTTATTCAGAAATTCATATTTCATGTTCTTCACGCTGTGTCACTTGCTAAAAGTCTGTGGTCAAAAAAAAGGCAGAATTTAATTTTTGCATTTAGTATTTAGAGTTCTGGGAAGATTAGACACCTCGGGCTGTCTACAAATTGTAACAAATTAGGGCTTCATATTAATTTCCTCAAGAAAGTATTTCGGGTTTCTGCAACAGATTTTTAATAGGTAGAAATATTTTCTTGTAGGGAAGAAAAAGAAAACTTGAGGTTTAACTGAAGTCTAGTGACATTGAGGCAAGCAACAAGACTGGTTAGGGGATTGGAGAACATGTCCTGTGGGGAAATGCTGAGGGAATTGGGGTTGTTTAGTCTGGAGAAGAGGAGGCTGAGAGGTGACCTTATTGCTCTCTACAACTACCCTAAAGGAGGTTGTAGAGTTGCGGGTTCTGGACTCTTCTCCCTCATAACTAGTGACGGGACAAGGGGAAATTCAGATTAGATATGAGGAAAAAATTCTTTAGTGAAAGAGTAGTTAAACATTGGAACAGATTGCCCATGGAGATGGAGGAGTCACCATCTCTGGAGGTGTTCAAGAGGCAAGTAGATGTGGTACTTCAGAGCATGGTCTATTGACCATGGAAGTGTTATGTAGAAGGTTGGACTTGATCCTGGAGGTCTTTTCCAACCTTACGATTCTATGATTTGATAAAGCCCTCAGCAGGCTTTTTATACTCTGATTAACATCAGCACTCATATTTGAAAGTTCCTGAATTTCAGTCTTAGAATGTTAACCGTAAGGTTGTTTTTCATTTACAGACATCATATACAGGTTAGGTGATTCTGAAATTCAAAAATACTGATCATTTCTGTTTCCATTGCCTTTCCTGGGTCGGGAGGAGTTGGGCACCCACACCAACGTGCTGCTGTCAGTCAGAGCAGCTGCAGATGGAGTTACTTATATTTTTCTCAGTAATCTTCATCTTTCCACAATCCAAAATGTTTATTATATATATATACAGTACACTGGTACTGTTCTAACAGACCTCCTTCTTGCTGTCAGTTCCTCTGATTTATCTCCTGATAGGTAAAGGCAATTTTGTATTTTGATTGAAGGGGATTTAAGTACCACAGATGCTGATCAAAGTAGGTATTTGACGCTAGGTTAAAGTAGGGGTTTGTTCATAGATTGTAGGTTTTCCTCCCACTAAGGCTTTTAGACTCCTGGAGTATTTGGGTAAGTTAATTTAATTATAATTGTCAATTGGAAAATAGGTATTCCAGCTTCTGAGGAATACTAAAGGTTGAAGATCAACCTGCATTATCTTTGCATACCAAAGGTCAGTCTTAGAGGCAAAAGCAGAAGAATGATTTTAGAGTGGCTTGTTTTGATTGACAGAAGGCTTGTGGACAAACAGTAAATTGGAGAGACAAATAGGTCAGAGTTGGCTTGGACCGTGGTGATGTTATTACAGGTTGGGTCACAGGAATGTGATATATTCCTACTGTGGCTTCTGCAGGTATTTGAATTTGCAGCCTAAGTTGATCGTTACCTCCAGTTGTACCCCCTGCACACTTCCTTTTTTTTAGTAATTTATAGGAATTTATTTTGAAATGAATGCTGAAAATCTGAAGATATTTTCCCTTGCTTAAATCAACAGACAAATGTGGTTTTATTTATTTCAATTAAATATGTAGCATGTTCACAATTTGTCCTTCATCAAGGACATCAGTTCAGGTCTCTTCATTTTATGGAAATCTTGAAGATCAATTGTATTTATAGATATTCCTTGGGAAACGTTTTAACCTTCTTAGACATCTCTTTGCATAGTGGTTTATTTTTTGCAGAATCATTTGTTCATTTCCCCTTACATTTGTATACTCACTAGTATACTGCAGGATAAATGACAGATTCTTTTCCTGGAATATTTTTGTCTAGCCATTGTCTTCTCTTGAAAATACTTTGTTACTATACTGGTTAAAATTCAACTTATAATAATTTATTATTAATTAAAAATGTACTGAACCAATTTACTAACAGAAAAGTGTCTTTTGCAGGTAGAGATTATTCCTTTCATTGGATGCGAATGTAAAATGAGGCTTTTTCCTTCATTTAAGGAGAACTGTACCTTGTAAATTAGTGTGTTTACAGGTAAGAAGTGTTAGAACATAAAAAAAAAAAACCCAAACCCTTCTAAAAAGGGGAAAAGTAGCAAGGCTGTGTTTGCTCGGATAACTTCAATTGCTGCTTGAAGGCTGGTAGGTTAATTCGGTTAACTGCACTGTAACAGTCCCGTAGACCTCACATGACCTATTGTCATGCAGTTACCAGATGCAGCTGGGAGCCATAATCTTGATCTCCTTCAGGACCTACAAGAATTTGTTTGCAGGTTATTTACCTGACTCGGGGTGCAGCATTCATTAAATTTATCACAGCACAAAATACTTTTATCCATAGAAGTACAGTCAGCACTCCATTCTTCCTCATACTGGAAAGACATGAGATTATCTTGTGTAAAAAATGAAATTGCCGTGCAAGATGAAGTTGAAACGTGATTCCTGCCTTCCTTGGTTGAAGATACTACAGTCTTTCTCCTGTAATAAATCTATTCCAGTTTTTAGGGTGCAATTAGTAGTTCACAGTGCTTTTCCCTCTTATTTTGCATTGAAGAGAACACTACATAGGGATTTGGGGGTTTTTTTTAAGCAGACACATCTCTGGATCTTCTTTACCAAAAGTGATGGCATGAACCTCTTCCTTTACTTCCTAAATGCTAAATTTAGTAAGAGAAAATAGAGTGAATTAGGAATGGCTGCCTACATAAGTTTAGCCACTAGATGCTGCTTAAACCACACGGTTCCTCAGAAGTATGTGGTTGTGCGTGCCTCTGCACTATCCAGCATCCACAGTGGATGCCTGTTCCTGAGCAAATACAGCACTGATGCTGAAATGAGAATATCCTAAATACTGAAGTAGTTGTATGTTGAAATATATTTTAGAAAATCGGAAATATATTTTTGAAAATTAGGCACAGTGATATTAAGTATGTTTAATATGCATACATATTTTTTAAAAATTGAAACTACATTGTGTTTTCTCTGATTGCTTTACCTTAAGAAAGTAAAACCAATTTTATAGGTCAGAAGACTGATCCACAGAATAACATAGCTTTACAGCTGTCACACAAAAGGCTTTGTTAGAATTGAAAGTAGACTCTGGAACTCCCCAAGTAATGTGGAGACTGTGTATCTTTTTACTTTGCAGAAGCTGCTATGGAGAAGTTAAAGTCTTTATTTATTCAGCATAGATGTATAATAAATCTGTAGTATTAGTTAGCTGACTTGGCATCTGTACCTTAGTAAGCATTATTAAGTATAACTCATTTATTCATAGTATGGATAACAATGCAAAGGTGAGAAGAATATACTTCTGAAATGGAACAACAATTCTTAAGACTTGCTGTTTTCCACTTTTTTTGAGTCCAATGCACAGATTTTTTTCCCCAATCTGATTCTGTTAGTAGATGCATATGAAATCCTGTGACTTTCTAGTGAAAGAGAGAGTTCTCATCACGATTTCAAAATTCAGTCTGTTTTTAACAAGTCTTGGATTCACAAAGATGTAATTCTAGTAGGGGGGGAAAGTATTTTCATTTGTATAGACATTTTGTGTATTGTATTTATATATTTTATGAGCAGTCTTAAGGACGAAGACCCAGGGAGCTAATGACTGGTCAGCTCCTCAATACAAGAGAGATGTGGACATAATGGACTGAGTTCAAGTGAGTGCCACAAGGATGAGGAAAGCAACTGGAGTGGCTCATTATAAGGAAAGGCCAAGAGAGCTGGGACTGTTCAGCCCAGAGAAGAGAAGGCTCAGGGCAATCTTACCACTGTCTGTAATTTTTGGTAGCAAATTTCAAATAAACAGAGCAGGGAGTAGTAACTTCCCATCTGTTTCTTTCCTGTTAATTTTTCACTAACATGATGTAGTTCTTATACTATGCACTATCACAAAAAGTCTGTCAGAAAGTAGTAAAGTTCCCAAGAGTACTTATCTTGCTTTCCAAATCTTTAAAGCCCTTTTGCATTATTTTCTTTATGTTTAGTAATGGCATTCTAAATAAGTTTTGTATGAAGGACATCAAGACTGTATAGTTTTGTGGTTGCTTTCCTTTATCCATAGCCATATGTCTTACCTATTATAAAATGTGTAGGTTGAAGTAGAGTTGTATATCCTATTCAGTCTCTGTTTCCTGTTTTCAGTAAAGTGCCAGGCACTATACTTCTAAAACAACTTCTGTGTTCTTAAAAGATGTTTTGGATCAAGTGTATTAATTTAAACTTGTTTTGCATCTGCATCAAAATTGTAAGTTATGTGAGTCAGAAAAGTAGTCTTTGGGAACTGTTGGGTTTTATGTATTTATAAGATGCATATTTTGTCTGTTCATTCAGTTAAAAAAGCAAACTCAGAAGTATGGAGTAGTTCCTCACTTCTTTCCTTGTTTCAGGAGACTAGGGTCCTGCAATGAGACTTGTAATTTTCGCTATATGTTGTTGCTGTGACATGAGCAGCTGCATTTTTTTTTCCTGAAAAGTATCGTTACAACAGCTCACAGAACGTACGCCTGAGTGAAAATAAAGGCAAAGAGAAATCATAGCAAAAAACAGATAGCGTCTTAATCCATTTATAATGCTGTCATACATAACATTTTCAATTAAGCAAAACTGGTGATAGTGGGGAAAAAAAACAACCCTAATCAGTAATCCAGATAATTTTGAAAAGCAGTAAATATAAATTTTGTGGTGATTCAGAATGCACTCCTAAACTTGGTTCTACTGTCAAGATTGCTATCAGGCCAATAAAACGTGGTTATCTCAAAAAACCCCCAACCAACAAATTAAAAAAAAAAAAAAAAAAAAAAAAAATTGTGTTTTAAAAAATGACAGAAAATGTTTTTCATTCTTTGACTATAATTAGGAACACAGATATTGATATAGTATTTACCAGAAGAGTATCAGATCTTATAAAATCTGTAATTTATCTAGTCTAAAAATATCTCTGCTTCTTCAGTAGAACCTGAAAATTCTTTAGGTAGTTGATACAAAACAATCTCTTGACAGATAATTTTCCTTTTAACCTCATTGGAATTTTTTCTGTAGCTATATTTCTGTTTCTTAAACCTTAAGAACATTTTAATCTTAAATGCATTTTGTGGCAAAATGTTCCATAAATTAATTCATTTTTATCACAGTCTCTGTTATGCTCCTTACTTAATACATTTATTGTCTTGGAATTTGAAGGCTGTAACTCAGCTCTCCAGGATCAGCATATTCAATCTCCTAGCATTTTTGTTTAATTAAACTACTTTGCTGCTAATTAGCACCATGGCCACCATTGGTTTTTTCTCTTCACAGTAAAATTTGTTCTTCCAGAATTCAGTGGATTAGTTGCTGTGCATGTGATTAAAAAAAAACCAACCATAATGTAAAATTAACTTCCATCTTCTTGACTTTTGTTCTAGTTCTGCTTTTTACCAACAGTTAAAGTGCCCAGGTTAGGTGCTGGAGGGAATGAAAGAGCTGTCCTGGCTCTCCCTGGAATGACTCTACTCTCCAGTTCATCCTACCTACTGGGCAGGATGAGATCCATCTGTCCCATTTGCTGTCATCTTCCAGGAGGCTGGCAGAGATTGTACCTGTAAAGCCACCCCATGGTTACTTCATGAGAGAGGGAGAGTGCATAAGGATTCTGCTGTGATGAATGAAGGGTGAACAGATCTACATACTCATGTTGAGAAGATGCTCTCCAGCAGCCATTCCTGACATAATGCCTAGAGCCCCATGGTCACATTTAAGTGTTTCTGAACTAATCTGCAAAATAACAGTGCCTTTGCCATGTTTCCAGTTGCACATTTGTTAGCATGTGTATGTACTGATTGACAACACTGCAAAATCCAGAAAATTTGGAAGTACTGCTTCAGAAAGAGCTCTGTTTTCTTAAGCATGGGATAGGGAGTTAGTATTGCTGGGCACTCATCCTGCTGAAATTTTTCTCTCAGTCCCTTTGTCCCTTAAAAGGGTGTTGAAAGGTATGTTGGCAACTGGTATGTTGTCAACCTAACAACAACAGTGAACTGATGGACAGACAGAACATGGAAGCTTTGAGGAAGCAAATATATGAAGCTCACTGGAGAAGGAAGAGGTAATGCAGATGGTAATGCAGACCCAAGGAGGAGAGCAGACTTTGTTCAAATTGTCTTTGATAGCTAGTTTGAGATCAAGCTGAGATGTTTTCAATGACCAGTTCTACCAAAAGAGACTAATCATTTCTATTACATTCTTAAGATCATACTGCCCAGAATAGGACAGTCAGTCTAAGCTTCTTAGCAAGTTACCAGATTCTTCTACTGAGCAATTTAGAGTAAAATAATGAATTCTCACATTTGGCCTCTGGATGAGCATGGCTTGCAGCATTGCCATATGGGTCTTAATTTCCTAATGGAGGAAGTGTGTGCTCTTAGAGTGACTTTCCCAAAAGAGGCCTCAGTTTGGCTTATTTCTTAGACCTTGCTGCACAGGTAAATTTTGGCCAGAGTATGGTAATGTGTATTACCTTCTGTATTCCTTCAGGAAATCCTCATTTGATTTTTCCAGTCTCAAGATGCAATTCTACTCTTTGATGCAGTTTCCAGGCTTAAAGAACCTTCTTTGCCCTGCTTACTCTACAATAAGGCTTCTGAGCAGACCTTGGGGAAAACCAAAAATAAATAAGTAGCCCTAATATATATATATATATGCATGTATATATATAAAAATTATATTTAAAATATTTTAAAACTTAATTATCCTGCAATGTACATTATATATTGTACATAATATTTTTTCAAATACATTTTTAATCTATGTCAAATGTCTGCTTTCCTGTCTTTTCTTTAAACCATTGCAAAGTGCAAAGTTGGTGAGATAAGAAGCATGAGTCCTAGTCATTCATTCTCTCCTTTATAGTCTTGTTTTCTTTTAAAATCAGTGTGGCTCTTTCCATTCAGCTCACCTCTGATTAGTCCATAGACTTCAGTTGGACTGTTCTTTCATTTGAAACCTGAATGGGTGGAATAGGGAGTAAAGAGTGGTTTAGTTTTGAAATTTATTTTTTTTGTAAATACCTCATTTCCAAATACAAACCTGTTATTCAATACAAGGTCTCTGCTACTCTCTGTAGGCAGGGAGGGACTGGGACCTGTTTATTTCCCTGTCCTCTCTAACAAACTTCACATTAATGGCAGCTCCCACTCAACATGTCCAAAACAATCTCTTGATAAGCCTCCTCCAAGGACACCTCCCCAGTTAAGATGCAAGCTGATGAGTGCTATGAGGGCTGAGGCACAGCTGACTGCTTAGATAAAAGTGAAAAAATACACATATAAAGTTTATCTACGAGCATACACCTCAAATTACTATTTTAGAATAATCCATAGTATTTATTAAGCCTAATCCAAGCTCAGAATTGTATTATAGCAAAAAATAGATAAGCCAACTCCAAATGGAACAGAGCAAGCAGGCTTCTTACTCTGGCAAATATAGTTAAGAGATTTAATTTCCTATATGCCCCAAGTGTGCTGTCTCATAGTTAACTCATACCTTTGTTTTTAATTCAGGTTTTACTGGATGTAATTACTGAACTGTTTGCCGCTTGCTACATTCCTCTTATCTCTGCAAATTCTTCAGGATAGTATTATTTTTTTCAAATAAAAAAAAAAAAAGAAAAAAGTAGACAACTTTTTGTTGCTGATCTACAGCTGCTGAATGTGATGCTGTGGTCCTAAATAACACAAATTCAATAGCAGTGGCTCAGTTAGTAGACAAGCTTGTGTATTTTAGAGTATTTCTGCTTTCTGCTCTGGGATACAAAACATCATATGTGTTTTGAAGTAGTAGCATATTTCCAGCCATCTGTAATTGCCTCCTACTTGCATATGCTTAGTCACTTCGTACAAACATACACCTTCTGCTGAAATTTAGAATTATTCCCCCCACTAGTAAAGCTCATTATGTTTTTATCTGTATGGTATTCTACAAAACCTCTTTTGACAACATTATAGCCCATAATCCAGTTTTACTTTCAAGGAGACAAAAGGAGATAATTTAACCAAACCATTATTGTAAGTACTTACTTTCTCATGTGATTCAGTGACATTTTAATAGAAGTTTGTTACTGTCACCAGTTTTTCCAAGTAATGAAAACATGATAGTATGAAAAAAAAAAATAATTTGGTAGAGGCAAAATAACATCACAAGACATTATCTAAAACAACACAATAACTCTTATTTGCCCTATATTTTTAATATAGGTATTACATGATCACTCACACTATTACTATGTTAATATATCTCAAAATCACGGAGTACTCAAAGGTGTCCTTACCTCTCCCTCCTGTCACAAACTGGAACTTCTGAATATGCTCCATGATCTTCCCAGGCACAGAGGTGAGGCTGACAGGTTGGTAGTTCCCAGGGTCCTCCTTTCTACCCTTTTTAAAGAGGTGTAACATGTCCCTTCCTTCAGTCACCAGGGACTTCACCTGACTGCCATGACTTCTCAAATATTAGTGAGAGTGGCTTGGCAGCTACATCTGCCAGTTCACTCAGAACTCTGGGATGCATCTCATCAGGTTCCATAGACTTATGTATGTACAGGTTCCTCAGGTGGTCATTAACCTGATTTTCACATATAGTGGGAGTTACTTGACCACCTTGATTCCTGCCTTGTGGTTTTTTGATTTGGGAGGTGTTGGGAGCAACGTTTCCAGTAAAGACTGAGGAAAAACAGTTGTTGAGAACCTCAGCCTTCTCTTCATCTGTTGTTACCTGCTCTCTGTTCTTGTTCTTCAAGGGGGTTATGTTTTCTTTCACCTTTCTTTTTACATTGATATACCTGTAGAAGCCCTTCTTGTTATTTTTTGGGTCCTTTGCCAAGTTCAGTTCGAACTGTGCCTTGGCCTTCCTAACTTCATGCCTACATAATAGGGCAGCATCTCTGTAATCTTCCCAGGATACCCATCCCTGTTTCCAATCTCTGTGGAGCTCGCTCTTACTTTTTAGTTTGACTAGCAGGTCACGACTCAGCCATGCTGATCTCTTCCCTTTCCTGCTTGATTTCTTACACTTAGGGATTGAGAGCTTCTGTGTTCTATGAAAAGTGTCTCTAAAGATCTGCCAGTTTTGCTCTGCTCTCTTGTCCATGAGGATCATTTCCCAGGGTGTCCTGTTAATTGACTCCTTGAAGAGCTAGAAATTTGCTTTTCTGAAATTCAAGGTCCTTACTATACTTCTTGACAGTTTTGTGACCCTTAGTAGCCAAATTGCACCAGTGAATGGTCACTGCTGTCCAGGCTGCCTCCAATCCTGAGATCCTTGACCAGCTCACCTTCATTGGTGACCTGTAGATCCAGTATTGCATTCCCTTGGGAAGGGCTGTCTATTTCTTGTCCCAGGAAGTTATCATCAAGGTTCTCCAGGAACCTCCTTGATCGCCTACTGCTGGCCACATTACTTTTCCAGCAAATGTATTTAACTCTCCCAACAGGATGAGAGCCTGTGAGTGTAATACCTCCTTTAGCTGAAGTAGGAATGTTTCATCAATAGTTTCCCCTTGATCAGGAGGCCTATAGTAGACTCCTACCAGAAGGTTTCCCTTGTTGCCTTGGTCCCTAATTCCTACCCATAGGCTTTTGACTTGCTCATGGCTATTCTTTAGGTAAATTTCCTCACATTCAATCAATTTCTTAACATAGAGGGAAACACTGCCACCCCTCCTTTCCCTCCTGTCACTTCTGAACAGCTTGTAGCCATCAATAGCCACACTCCAATTGTAGGAGTCATCCAACCAGGTTTCAGTAATGGCCACTATTTCATAGCCTTCCAGCAGCACAGTAGCTTCCATCTGCTCCTGTTCGTTGCCCATGCTACATGCGTTCGTGTAGAAGCACTTCAGCTGGGCAGTTGGCCTTGTTCCCTTTCCAGAGAAACACCCATTAATTCCCTTGAGGTGTTTCCCTGATGTTTCCCTGTTGTCTGTTACTATCACAGGAGTCCCTGGCTCATCTCTGTGAGATGATTTTGGTTGTGTTGCTGTGTCCCCAGCATGCTGCAGGGTAATAGGTTGAAGTTCCTTACTAGCCCCCCTTCCCTCCAACCTTGATGTAATTTCCCTCCCCTTGTGACACAAAGGACTGATGTTATCATTATCCCCTTCCTCCTGCACATCTACTTGATCATTCCCATGTTCCGCTATGAGTCCAAGCTCATTGATAGCTCTTTCATCTTCACCATCACATGGCTCATTGTCTTCTACTTCCCCTGCAATAGCAGTGGAGCTGGTACCCTGCCCCACAGACATCCCAGACTTATTTGCAGAGAAACTGGTTTTTCCCTTTTCCCTCTTCGAATCTAGTTCGAAGCTGGTCAATGAGCCCAGAGAATTCTTGTGATAAAAACCTTCTCCCACTTTGAGAAAGATGCACCCCATCTGCTGCCAGCAGGCCTGGACTCATGTAAATTGACCCATGGTCAAAAACCCCAAAGTTCTGCTGGTGGCACCAGGTATGAAGCCATGAATTAACCTGGTTAGTCCTCCTAAGTTTTTCTAGGTAGGGACCCAAGACTGAGGGGATAGAGGAGAACACCATCTGTGCTCTCACTTCCTTAAACAGTTGTCCTAAGGCCCTGAAGTTTCTCTTGATAGCCCTCAGTTTTCTTCTTTCGAGGTTGTTGCTGCCTATCTGGAAGGTCAGTAATGGATAATAATCTGTAGGTTGTACCAGTGTAGGAAGCTTCCTGACCATATCTTTAACTCTGGCCCCAGGGAGACAGCAGACTTCCTTTAGAAGTGTGACAGGTCTGCATATTGGGCCTTCAGTTCCCTTTAGAAGGGAGTCACCTATAATGACTCTTCTTTTTTTTTTTTTTTTTTTGGTGGAAAATATTTGGATGCTGGGTTTGGGCTTCCTTAGTTTTGGGAACACTTCCAAGCCAGATGATTCATCTTCCTCATTGGATAGCTGCACTTGCAGGGCATCAAACCTGTTCTGTAAGAGCAGCTAGGAGGTTGGGGAATAACAGAGGCAACACACCTGTTGCGCCAGGCAGGAACTTGCTACCATTGCCCCCTGTCAAGGGGGCTATGTAAGGCAGTAGTTTGCTTGCTGCCCTGACTATGGTCCTGCTTCCACTCCCTCTTTTCCTTTAGATTTCTGCCTTTGGTCTGATAGGTAAAGGATGTAGAGTGTACCTGACCCTCAGTAATTTTTAATGAGTGATCCCTTTTCAACCTCAGGTCAGGCAGAGCTTGGCTCCAGCAGTCAATCTCTTCCTCAACCTCCCTGAAGCTCCTAAGCCTTTCTACTTCAGCTTGCAGCCTTTCAACCTCGGATTGCAGATGTGCTGCTCGTTTGAGCAGATCATCAACTTGCTCACACCATGCACATCTCCCTGCTATCAGGGAGAGGATGAGGCATTCCTTGCAGCCTGCGACCTGAACCATCTTTTCTATGGAAGCTCTGAGTTCCCACCTCTATTCTGTCCAGTGTCAGGAGCACAGCCTTCTTTTGCCACATGGAGACCATTATTCTAGTACTGATTTATTGTAGGTGTTAGTTAGTAGTTTGGTTTATTATCTTTTTATTCTGCTTGTTTACCCAGCCCCCATGAGCACTCTGCTGACAGTGCTTTGCCGAGAAGGATTGAATTAAATCTGACAGCAAAAAAATTTACTCCTTATCAACACAACCACTTCATAAGAGAGTATTTTAAAAGCTGGTCTATGCAACAAAAAGTTTTATCAGGCAGAATTACACCTACCTGATGCCCAGAGACAAAGCAGTTGTGTAATTCCGCATCTGGTGATCCTGACTAACCCCACCACTGGGTCAGAACTGGTGTCTGCCCAGGAGAACCTGAAAGCAGGCATGGCTGGCTATGTGGGGAAGACACATTCAGCCTCTCTAGCAGTAGTGTGAATCTGGATCTGTTTATTCTGCTGATGAAGCCATATTTTGAACTCTTCATCCCTCCTTCAGTTCCCTATCCAGGCAAATATCTATGCCCTATGAAAATACATCAAATAACTTGAGATGATCAAACATAAAAGTACTGAGGGACATAGAAGCAATTAAAAAGCTAAGTAGAGAGTGTTGTAGTTAAGATCCAGATTTCATCTTGATGTTTCTGTAAAACAGTGTAATTAAGCTGTGACTTGATTAAAATACAAGCCTTTCAGAAAGAGCAAGCGCAAAACATCTTGCCTCGACAACTAGGGCTTTAGAAATAATTCCTAAGATGACAAAGAATAAATTTTTTTTATAAAACAACAATATTATCAGGTGGCTAAAATAATGAGCTGTTTTGGCAACTATCAATGGACAAGGCGATCTTAAGGGAATAAGAGGCATTACGGGAGCAATGAATGCCATACAAGACAACACCAGAGGGAGTTTCTGGTAATTCTTCTCTAGGTTTGTGTTCATGATTTGCACCACACTTTGTCTGTGGACACTAATTTTGTTTTTATTTTCACATAGAGAGACTAGATAAGAACATGGATAAGGTAGAGAGAACAGAAGATATTGGGGAAAAACAAACAAACAAAACAGTAAATAGAGCTATTTTAGTAAAATACAGGTCCTTAAACTTGATAGATACGTGATAGGAAGGAAAAGAAATATATTTTAATACATACCTGACATTGCTGTTTTCATTAAAAATGTGGGGAAACCATTCAACAAAACAGGAGGGAAACCTAAAACTTTAACACTTGCAATGTATTTGAAGACAAAAAAAGTATTTTCAAATCTCAGATTAAATCAAGTTAGTGTCTTCATTAGCCTTAATTACTGCTGTTAACACAGTTTTCTGAGTGGATCTCTTTCCTACTGCCTCATTCCTGCCCTTCCCACTGCCTCTCACTCTGGCTCTGGTTGACCTGAATGGTTTAGAGGTGGGGGTCTATGGTTTTCTTTCCCAGTTTGATTTTCTTAAAAGGCATAACTGGCCCACCTTTGTCTATTTGTCTACTTAAAGCCCTGAGTGATTAGTACAGAGATGGTTAGCATCATACTGTGGAGTCTATTATATACAAGTAAAATTTTTCATGTGCAGAGAATCCTTCCTGTTCATATCTGTGTGGGTGTAAATGTTGGTATTACTTAAAATTTGTCACCCTCTGGTGGCAATGTAAGTAAGAGTAGTTCAGAGATCTCATTCACGGCCCAGTGGCAAGGGGTATGCCAACTTCATTTCAAATCAGATGTACTTTCTGTTTGCCAGTCCTCTGTGATCTTGAATTGACTGTGAGGTAACCATTTGACTATTATAACTGATTGCATAACGGATATACTATCATCCTTGATTTTCGGATTCTAAAGTACTGGCATTATTTAAGTTAATGCAACTATATATTGCAAGGGATAAACTGTGCTTTTGTGTCTTACAATGGAATGTCTCTAGAAGCCTGTCAACAAGGGGGGAAGAAAATGGAGGCACCAAAAGGTTCATGTCACAACTTTTTGTTAAATGGTTTATCATTTGCTTTTCTCCTTTGCACCATTTTTTTACTATTCTTTGCAAAGAAGTTATTTGTAATTTCCTTGCACATACAAATATGTAGTTTGTTTTTCTTGGTTAGTAATGTTTTGAGTCTATGCTATCAGTTTACATTATCCTTATCTACTCCAACACCACCAGTGGCTCTTAGTTTCCAGCATTTCAGTGACTATTCTCAGGACTCCTCCCAGATAAATCAAGGATTTGCATGTTTCCGTGCCTCCTGGGCACTTCAAGATCTTACATACAATCTGGAAAACTGGAGATTATTTTCATTTCAGAGACTGAGATAAAAACTAGGGAAAGTAATTAAAAATCTATCAACATGTGGATGAAATGTCTGGCCCAGAAGCTTATTTGAAAAACCATAGCAACCCTTGTTTATCTCATCTCATTCTTGCCCCAAAATATTATCTTTCTCCTTCTAGTAATTGGGGTAAGCACAGTAGGCTAAATTCAGTCCATTGTGTCTTTCCACTCGATTCTTCAAGACTGGCTTTTACTACAGGGGTCAGTTTTTCCCAATGAGTCAGAGTTTTGTCTCATTGTGTAACCATTGATCTCTCACAGAGCCAGATCCCTGTAAGCTCCTTTACATCTAACATAATAGTTTGCTCTCCAAGTGCTCCTGGGTTCTTGTTCACACTACTCCATTATCTGTATGCTGATGAATAAGTTGCCTTAGATGCTTCATACAACTGACAATTACAATGGTTTGCCTTTGAAGATAGTGACTTCCGAAGCTTTGTCCAGCTATTGCTGTCTTGCCTGGTAAATGTCATTTGCTGTTCAGTTCTAGCAAAACAAGGTTCCTGCTTCTTTGTCCTTTACTTTTAATTTTCAGTGTTTCTCTGAAAGTTTCTAATTTACCTTCAATACAGAGCTCAACTCTTCCTGTGTATCTTGTAAATGTTTTAAATCATATTAATGTGTATGACAGCTTAGAGTAGTTTCTACTGCAGGTCTTTAGTCATGTGTTTGTTTTCCAGTATTTATTGTTCTTTTTTGTTTCCTGCTTTTCTTGAACTTGAAATCTGATCTTAATCTTCCAAAATCTTTTCATTTCCAAGATAATAGATTTTGCAATTAGTCATTAAATTACTAGAATAATGCACTTACTGGAACTCTCTGGAAATTATGTTTTGCCATTTGAGTACTTTCTTTACAGGTATCTAAAAGGAATACATTGATCTCATTTATACCTGTTTAAATCCAGAAAGACTCCTCCTGTTAAGGTCATGTGTTCAGGTTAAGAATCTGGGCCTATCTTGTTTTTACCCTTCATTTGTTGGAGTGGAAGAAGTCACTTCCCTGCACAGTGATTAATAACTCATGCATCCCAAAACAAAAAACAAATTTGAACAAAAGCAGTCCTTGCTCTTGCTAATATGTTTTTAAGAGATTATAATTTGTCTGAATTTTTTTTTTTTTTCCTCCTAACACATCTCTGTCAGGGGAGCCATAACAGCAGAAACTTTGTTACAGTAAAATAGCACAATTCGATGTTTAGATGATTAGATATTTACTGAGCACATTGTTTGCATGTTAATGAATAGTTGACTTCCACTACAAACTCGCAGACTATGAACTTTGTGTGGAAAACAATTTTTATTTCCTTGGAAAAGTACATTAACAACAAAAGCTATTTTACAGCTAATTTCTTTCTTTCTGAAACTCCCTGTCAGAAGGTGAAGAAGAATCTTCCAAACAGTTCCTTATTGTTCTGTCATCTTGACACTGGATTTCATGGATCTATAGTCCTTGAAGTGGTTTTAGATGTCTGTTCTTACCTTTTATTTGGAAAACACTTAAAAAACTGTTGCCACAATAACATTCATTTCCAGGTAGGTGGGTAGGCTAAAGAATCTGTTTTGAACAACAGATATTTGTTGTTCAAAACAAATTCCCCCTCTACTCTGCACTGGTGAGACCCCACCTCGAGTACTGTGTCCAGTTTTGGACACCCCAGTTCAGAAAAGA
>JANHGL010024895.1:70304-85167 GCA_024611195.1 Ceyx melanurus | reverse complement strand
GAGACTGAGGGGGGACCTCATCAATGTCTATCAATATGTTAAGGGTGAGTGTAGAGAGGATGGAGCCAGACTTTTCTAATGAAAGTCTTTGTTAACAGAATTGTCTGTCTCTTGATTACTATTAAAAGTTTAAGTGTACCCTTACGAAGGTTAGGCTGATTGCTGGTTTTTGGAGCACTTCATGTTAGCAGAGTTGAAGAAGCCCTTTGAAATCTCTGAACCAGAGCCTAATCACCAATAATATAGTAATCAAAAAGGGCAGCCTAAATCTCCTTTCTTTTTCTCCCTCTGTGGCACTGTGACCCTGCAAGTGGTCAAACAAGCTTGTTGACCCATCATTAAAAATCCACTGCTTTTTGCTGGATTAGTCCTCTACTAGTTTGCCCAGATGGATTAGCTCTCGGAGGAGCTGGACAAATGCTTGTAAGGAAGAGATGGGACTGTGTGGTTGCATGCCTTCAGAGATGTGAAAGAGGACTCATGCTTGAGGGCTTCTCTTTTTCCTGCTGTATTGATTAGTCTGACACAGGCTGACACCTCTCCCTACAAGCTTGCCTGCTTTATCCTTAGACCATCACAACACCAATAATACTACTCAATAATACATACAGTGACCCTTCTAGTCATTGAAGGAAACCCCTAGGAGCCATCCTGGACTGACTAAGCTCTGCAAAGACCTTTGCAAAGGATAGTTATTACATGGAGTTGACAATAAAGGGAAATGAAGTTTATGTTTGCTTATCCAAAAGGCCAAAGAGAGTTCATAGATTTTTCTTTGCACTGATAATCTAGATCTTATGTAAACAGTCCTCACTGGAAAGTATCTGCTGTTTGTTTTCCTAGCTTTAATCATGTGGCTAGCAAAAGTAGAACAAACAAAATGAGAAGGGCATTTTCATAATAATAATAATTTAAAAAGGTGTATTTGAAAACTCATGTTCCTGGCCCCTGAGAAACAGTTATAATTATCCTGTCTATTCACTGACACATGCTAATGAGGCTGCAAAAGTTTCTTGTAAAATGAAAACTGGTAATATTTCAAGCCATGCCATCATATATTCATCATCATGTTAGAGCAGAGCAGCCTATTCATTTTAATAAAACCACTGCTCCTATGCTCTTTATTTGGGCAATAGTGATGTTATATCAGGTTTACAATGAAATTAACAGAGAATTGTCCAAGGGAGAGCTGGAGGATGGGAGGGGGGCAGAAGGTTCTAGTGCTTTCCAGTTCTGCTATAGAAAATTCAAAACAAACAAAATCGTTGGTGAATATAATTTAGCATAGCATAGCTCTCAAAAATTTCACCCACTACCCATCTGTATCTTCAGCTTCATAAATATTTGAGAAAAAAAATCTCTGCCAAAACTGTTTACAGATTATTTGAAACCAACCTGTGATTAATTTGTTTACTCTTCACTGTCTTTTTCAAATGTGACTAAATAGTTTATATCACCAAAGTTTCAATTCTCCATAGTAAGTTGGGTATTTCAGAGCTAACAGAAGCATCTTTTTTACAAGTAATACTATTTTATAAATCTTTTTACTCATAAGACTAAAACTTTCATTTATATTTTTTTCATGAAAAAATGTCAGCACCTTATTGAAGAGTTGGAAACATGGGGCTGGATGAGGGAAAGGAGGAATGGCCCCAGAATGAAAACAGAAGATGCGGCTGTTGGATGATGTTTGTGATAGCTGTTGTTTCTATGGTGATGTGACAACATGATTTACTGCAATAATAGAGAAAGTAAATGCAAAGCTTTTTTTTTAACCTCAATGCCATGAGCTATTTGTTGGTACTGGGGCAAAGAGAGAGAGAAGTACTTTGGCTCCTAGTTAAGTACATTTATAACATGTTTGAAGTATAATGAGAAGTCAATAAAGGGTATCATGGTCTTCCAATCTCCCTTCTGTGTTCACAGATCTTGCACACACACATAGACGTGGTGCTTAACTTCCCTGTGATGCAGACCATAGAAGAGTTCTCTATGCAGACTGTAATACCTGTCCATCGTCTGGCTCAAGAGAGTGGCATCACTGAGGTCACCAAGCAGAGGCAGTGTCAGAGACACCAGCACAGGCTTCATGTTGGGCTAGATCTCTGGCTGGTGGCTGCAGCTTGAAGGTTAGATGAGTTGCTGGACTAGGGTGGATGGAGATGTTTGTTTCTGGAGCACATCAGCAGGGGAGGGTAAAGGTATGGCACTGGCAGAGCTGGAGAGATGGATTTACTGGAGCCCATGAGCTGCAGGCTGCTCCTGATTTGTGATGGTGTTGTGGTTGAGGAAGGGAGAAGTGCTGAGGTTTGAGACAAGAAGGGTAGAGACCCACCTTTATAGCAGGCTTCCCCAGTGCTCAAAGAGCTAAGATGGAATTCGTGCTGGTAATCAAAAACTGCTTCTGGCCATTATGATTGAGATCTGGTCCTCTGTACTGGGTTAGGGTGAAGATCTGGGACAAAGGGGCAAAAAAGGATGCTTGCTACCTAATACTACAATATCCACAAAGAAAGAATAGAGGCTGGCTGGTAATGGTTCCTGCCAGGTTTGGAACATCATTAAGACTGATCGTAATGAAGACTGGAGTTAATATGGGGGAAAAAGGACAGGATCAGGGACATTGCGGGGGCTGATGTTTAACTTTATTGTTGAACCATGCAACATCACAGCACTGACTTGAAGGCTGGTGTCACACATGTGAATCATCTTTTGTTTAATTGGGGGTTAGGTGTGACTGATTAGGATTAGATGATTGGATGCTGGGGCTGGGCATCTTGACTCTGTCATCATCCCATTTCACTTGAATTTTCCTTTTCTGCCTATCCCTTGCTGATATGCCAAGCCTTCATCATAAAGGAGTGGGATCAACCAGGATAACCCCAACAGAGAACTATTCCCATGTATAACACTGGCTACCCATGTGAGTGGTTTTGTGGGAACTGCTCCAAAATGGACCATGAGAGAGTGTCTAGTTTCCAGCAGTGCATCTTCTTTCACCTTGCTTGTTTTGTGATACTCTACCATGTGGGAAAGTAAGATAATTCTCAGCCCTTCTTGCCAGGTCTGTGCCTGGTTTGAATGATGGGAATGGAGTGGTCCTGACCAGGGCAGTGCCTACTTCTACTCCAGTGTCTTACATTCATCTCTTGCTGGTTGATTTTAAGTACTCTCAAGGGCAGGAAGCACAACTAGATAAGCCTTCCATCTACTCCAGTAGGACTCTTCAGGTCTATGGCTATTAACATATTAAGCACAGTCTGATGACAACTAGCACTGTCTTGAGTCTCTACCATCAAGCTCCCTGATCTTCCCAAACAGGGTTGGACCCATGCCATCATCCTGATCTTTAACCATCCTAGAGACAGCTCCTGAACACTGTCATGCAGGTCCATACATTTAAATGGAGGTACAGCTGCTCTGAAGCAGTATTAGTAAGATCCAAGTAAGCCTTTACTGTCCAGTGTAAAATATATCTGATGTCCTAATAGGTTGGGGTTTTTTTCTGTGTAAATGACATTATATTGTACATAAACAATAAATAGCATTGTTGAAATGACAGAAAACTTTGGGGATAATTGCAGGGAAAATCTTATTAATTTACCTTCCTTATGTGTTGCAATTGCAGAAGGATGTTTGTTTATATTTAATCTGCATCAGTTCTTACTCCATAAAACCTTTTTGTGATATGCTACTGGAGTGCATTTGCAAAACAAAATTAGCAAAGAGGGCACAGATGTTGCTCTCCAATCTCTTTTTAGTCATACAAATTATAAACAATGTATCTTTATATTAAGCTAGACTCTTCTGTCTTGTATTGGTTTTAGAGATTATTCTTTCAGTATGTGTTCTGTTCTGAGCATCCTGTTCTTGTTTAAATATCCCCACCGCTGTACTCCATGTGAAAATAACATTGCTTTCACATTCAGTGCACGTATCTCAAATCTGTATGTGTATTACTGAACTGATGCAAGGACAGAAGAATTAATAACATCATACTGAGCCACAAGAACAAATATCACATTTCTCACTGAAACCTACACCGAGTCAACCAACAAATGTACTTTGACTTGTATATAACAAGTTAACAGGCGGCAGCCCCCAGATCAAAAGTGCCTTCACTGCTGCTACCTTATCTGAGCACATTAGGAGAGAGCACAGGAGATGATCATAAAATCATAGAATCATTTGGCTGGAAGAGACCTTTAAGATCATCAAGTCCAGCCATTAACCCTACACTGCCAGGGTCCCTAAATCATGTCCCCCAGCACCACATCTATGCGGTTTTTAAGCACTTCCAGGGATGGGGACTCAACCACCTCCCTGGGCAGCCCACTCCAATGCCTAACTGATGGTGGTGGAGATTCTTTATAGCAAAGAATTATTTGCTACTGGTACACACAGTATTCAAAACTCTAATGAAGCTTTCACAGCACATAAATATTTGTTTGTTTGTTTGTTTGTTTGTTTCTATCAAAGATCAAAATTAATTATCCATATTTTTGTTATTTTCTTTTATAACTCAGATATGAAGGTATTCTGATTTCTGTCAAATTTTGATTTGGTTGATGGTGGTTGATCTGCTGATAAGAGGATGTATTTAATCTGAGTGCTTCCCCCTGCCCTCCCCCCAAAAAGTATATCATTAACTAGGTCACACTGGTTTTAATTTGATACATGCTCTCACCAAACATGTATTTTAAAAGCAAAATGTGTTAAGATCAGTACTCTCAGCTTCTGAGTAGACAGCAACAGATAACAAACACAACAACACTGTCTGTGCATGGAGGGAAGGGGCGATATAATTGTCCCAAACTGAAAGAAGTTTATAATGAAACTGAACAGCTGTTGTTAGAACTCATTCTAAGCAGAAGAATGCACCTCCTGATGTTCCTGCTCATTCAGGACATTTCTGTACCACATGGTGTCCACTATGCTGAATGCTTTCACTGTGGGCTGGGTAGCTAGTAAGACAGAGAAAGCTTTATGTCGAACAGTGAGATATCTTGAGTCAGCATGTCATATGCAATAAAAAACTATGAACTTGAGTGGTGAAAATAAATTTAAGATATTACAGATAAGCTGATAAAAATTTTCTCCAGCAGTGAGCATCATAAGAAAAAATGAAATTGTCCTTCTTGATCATGTTTGCTGTTTTAATTTTGGGAGCAGGATATTATTTCAGGCTTTGATGCATTCTGTAGTAGGACTTGAACTTGATTTTAAGATTTTTGGGCGATTGAATTGCAGTGTGGGTTTTTAGTGGGGCTTTATCTTAAAGTTAGAATTGAGAATGTTGCTGTAAATGCTGGAGTCATATGGAGCTTTATTAAACTATAAAATCGCAGGAGGTAGAGTATCAGTCTGTGAAGGATCTTAAAGCTGGGAGACCAGCCTCATGATCAGGAAACTGAAGAAATTGGTTTATAATAGGCCTATCTAAGGTAAAGAATAAACGTCTTGGTAGACTGTGATGGATATTTCTCTATCAACCCACCACTTATCATCAGTGTTGAAGCTAATGCAACCAAAAAATCAGCAACCATGAATCATTTTGGAGAAAACTTTAGTTTTACCTTTCCAATTCTAAGTAACATACCTGGGTTGTAAAGTTGCAGAAGACACACTTCAAAGATCATAATGTGAGAGTGCTTCCTACTTTATTATTCAAAATATGAGACTATTTTCCCTGCATGCCCTTCAATTTTTCTCTGTTTGTCAAGACAAAGCATTTCCAGACCCAAAGCAGCCATTTTGCAAACAACAGCTGCCTCTCCCTAGTCCAGCTAGCAAGCACCTTTGCCTCTGATTTTCTCTTTTTTTTTTTCACTGCTGACATGTTTTGTCTCATCATATATCCTTAAAATAATTAGACAGCTATCAAATGGCAGTACTTTCAGACTGCTTTGGGGTTGAACTATGGTGAAAGATCAAACAGTTTCAAATAATCCTCTTTCACATATAGCTTTCCTTCAAAACAGCCCTCAAAAAATATTCCAAATGCAGGCAAGAAATTTGCAGTTAGCTTATACAAAGGAGCATTCATTAAGGGTGTGTGAGGTAGTTTATATAGATCTCTTCATGAGGAGAAAACAAGAGCTGGAAGAGGTCCAAATGGTGCCTTGTGCATCTTGTCATAGCTTAGTCGAGTCCTTCCCTTTCATACTCACCCTGCCCCTCCTTTACTTCTATTTCAAACAGTCAGTCCTACATTCTTCTTCCTGCTTGCTGTCATGGAATCACTTCATTTTAGCTGTCAACCTTAGGACAGATCTACTGTGCCTCAGAAGCACCTGTCATTCTGTGTCACCTCTCAGGGAAGCTGAACTCACTGACTCTGATGCAAACATCTATCCTGCAGCCATCTGAAGCCCATAGAGAGATGGCACCAGCCTCAGCACTCTGAAAAAAGGGATTCCTAGAAAATTATATTGAAAGTGGAGCAGCACAGGGCTTGCAAACATTTCAGCACAGCACAGAATGAGATACTACTTTCCTTCATAAAGATCAGGCTTCTGTCATTTGCTTAGAACAATTCACCAAGGAACCAGCAATTGACCTTTCTTCACTTCACTGCTCAGCCCAGTATCATGGCCAGTCTTTTTTTCCCCTAATATTTTTTAGGAGTTAATAGATAAAAGGTTCTCAGGGGTTGAAGATACAATTGTGAGATCTGACAGACATGTTCAGTGTCTGCCTTTGTGCAGATTTCCTTCGAGCTTTTTGCAGGAGGCCCTTAAGATTTTTTTTTAATGTTATGTTTAAGCAACTGGGATAAACCCTGTGATCCTATGAGGCTTCATCATTAACTTCAGAACAGATAGCATTTTACTTTCTATTATGTAAAAAACAGCTGAACATCTGGTAAATAAAGGACCTTTCAAACCATAGACTGTTCAAGGTATTTTCTTACAAATTGATGTAACAAAAGCCTGAACTCATCTTAGACCACAAGGCAGCAGATTATTAGTGCTACTTCTGACAGACTGGAAAAGAGAACCCTTAATATAATGAAGAAGTGCAAACAGGTAGGTATTTTGACTTGCTGGTTTCTTTGTATATCCAGGCTAAAATGGTCAAAAAGTGTAGAAGAATTGCTCCCTAAATACTCATTTTGTTTATTAAGAGTATTAGAAGGCTAAAAGCAAAGTGTGCTCTCTGTGTGTGGGCACAGAGATGTGCATGTACACATCACATGGACAGTCATTCCTTGAAAGCTGCTTGCAATATCATAATGAATATTGAATAATGAATACAATATCCTGTATTTCACTGCATAGTCATTTTATAACAATCTAGATTTCTTTGTGTGAGATCCTCCCTACAGTACAAGAAAGGTAATAAAAACACAGTGAGGAATAATGGGTTACAGTGTCTGCAGAGAAGTCAAAGTGACTCTCTGTGTAATCTTTAAAACCTAAACAATATTAGACATTTCTTTTGCCTTCCGAGATCTGAATACCTGGAAACCTGATCCCTAATATGTATGAAACTTGTGAGAAGTGCGAATGTGACTTAAATCGATCATGGCACTCCAAGTTAGACAGTTTGCCATCATGCTTTATAGTAAACCTCTGTGCAGAGGTAGTTTATAGAGCTTTATCTGATGATTAATGTCTGTTATAAACATGTATGGGTATGTTAAATGTGTTACACATATTATAGATAGCGTTATAAACAGATGCAAGCCATTACCGTAGGTAACCTAGTGATCTCTTAGTCTTTGTAAAAAAAAACCAACCCAAACTGTAACAGGTCATTAAAAGTGAACATAACCTGAAGGGTGACCCCACTTGCCCTACTATGGGGATGCTCTCATCACAGATATTTCAGGTAAGTTCTCTATTCTTTCAACATGTTTCATCAGTTGCTCAACAGTTGTCCTATTAGCTCTCACATAAGCCTTTTATGCTTCTCTACTTGTTTTGATGGATAGGATAAATGTCACATGGCTTTATTTACTGTAATGTCCTGAGAATACCCCCAGTGTCTATGTACATTCTACCATGCTCCAGAAACACCACGCAGAGTTAGTCTGCATGGCTGTGAGCATAAACCTTCAATCACCTCTGGACAGGGTGAACTGGGTGCCAGGAAAGCAGCACAATGCCAGGAGGAGCTGCTTGCTTGTCCCCAGCTGCAGAGCTCTCTTCAGGAAGCATTTGGTAGGCAGAGCAACACCAGCATGGTGAGCTCCATTACTCTCCTCCACCCAGCTCCCAGACAGTGATTATGCACAGGCTCTTTAATACTGAATAAGAAGCTGTTCCTGGACTCTCCTCCCCTGAGACATCTCACCTCTCTCCAGTCCATGGCTGGTCTGTAGTCTTGGGTTCTTTCTTAACTAATGATGGCCTGGGAACAGCACCCCAGGTTACCTCTCTCCAGCAGTCAGAGTTTCCCATATGATGTGGGAGCTGTAGGTTCAAAGCCTATAGGCTGTCTAAAGTTAATGTTTCCTTCTTCATGGGCATGTTTTGTGACCCATGTTATGAAAAGTGCCAGGGTCCATGCCCACATAGGGGATGTAGGAAATTAAGACAGCCTCACCAACAAGCCGGAGTTCAAGACAAAGGTGAGATTTCAGAGACACTCCACTTTGCAACAGTGCTGCTTGCCTGAACCCCTGCTCAGTGTGTCAACTCCTGTTTGTAGAAGCTTAGCTTGAACATCTTTCTTCCAAGTACAGGGGAAGAGGTACAAATATGCACCCATATACTGGATAACACTTGGATTCTTGAAGTGCTGCCACAGGCACTTACCTTGAATATCATAAAATGTTAGGGGTTGAGATGAACCTAGAAAGATATCTAGTCCAAACCCTCAGCAGTACTGTCTTGACGAAGAAAGGTCAGAGTGCTTTGAGGACAGTTACAGATTTATTTCAAGTTATCCACTCATCACACATGCAAATTCAGAAACCTGTTTTTCCTATTGACCACTGTATTTAAATCTTCCACTGTTGTTTATGACTGTGCATACGTTTTTAAACAGTTTACAGTTCTTTAAGAACAGCATTAAAATATAGGAAGTTGTTTATTGACCGTAGAATTGATTTTTAACAAAAATAATGCTTACGTTTTACATTCACATACACTTATTTGGCAGACTAATCTGATGTGCTTTGGCCACCAAAAGACTGATGTACCTGCCTGCTTTTTATGACTCTGATTTTTCAGGTGTTCATGTATTACATTTTCTATTATTGTGCTTAAACATACAGCTGGCTGATAATTTAATAGATCATACAGTTTGTTAAAACAAAAAGAAAAAAAAAATCAGTCTAATCCAGAATTTTGCGAATAAATTGTTGCTATTTATATTTTATGGTTACAATGACTAAATTTTAGCTAACCTTTGTGTATAAGACCCACAGGCTAGAGCAAACTGCATTCAGAACTTTGTTTTATACCACACTATGTAAGACTCTATTTGGAACTCCTGGACTATTGAAGCAGTCACTCCTTTCCCACTCCATTTTCTCAGTGTGATGCTGGTTTCTGTCATACTAGGATTTAAATAGAAGCAAGTTTGGAAATAAGATATATATATTTTTTAATCATACTTTAATTCATAATTTGCACTGCTTAGATTTTGAAAATATGTAAATGAATATCTTATACATGAAATGTGAACAGAGACCTATCCCCAGTCCCAGTTACCTCGACATCTGTCTCCTGACTGTCCAGAGAACTTAATTCAATATTTTGTTTGCCCCTGGATTCCTCTTAAACACTGGTGTTCTCTTCCTTGAAGTCCACCTAAAACATCTCAGTGGTTAATATGTGAGCACAGTCCAAACTCTGATTCTAGCCCTGTGGGAGGTGGGGCCATAAGATTTCCAGGGGGCCCTTCTAAACTATATTTTTCCCTCTGATCAATGAAGAAATGCTTGTAGGTTGATTTAGTTGCAAAAATTATTCTGAGACCAGATTGTGACCTGCACTGTAGTGTCAAAGCAAAGCCCAGAGAAAAGTTCATGTGTGTTACTGAGATTAGGATCCAACTTTTTTTTTTTTTTTTTTAATCCTACATAATACTTTAGTGTTACAACCCTCCTGAGAGCACTGTCAGGCAAATCCTGCTATGTAGGAGGATATTGGTATTACCACTGATAATAAAGTTGTCAAGGCACAAGTGATAAGGAAATGCCCAACTTCCACTCAAGGATTGATTGCCATGGATTTATTCTGGATATTCAAAATAACTGGGCTGGGTCATTAGGCCATCCGACATACAATAATAACCCCACCTTTAAAATGTCTTTATTTTTTAGTTATTTGTAATCAAAACCTTCAGAATAAGAAAGAGCCATCACAACAGTTAGGGAATCCACTGCACAAACAAAAGATTGACAAATAAATGTGTTTTGCGAAATACCTTATACATCCCAGATGTGGACTGTTTGAGAGAAGGGATGGTGTCAGCACTGAACATAACCTGCCTTGGCTTCTTCCTGGGAAACATCTGCCAGGGACTCACACATGTCTGTAGTAAGGTAGCACTTGCTCATGTACCTTCCTTTGTCAAAGCTGCTGCAGGACGACGTGGGACGATGCCACCTCTCCAGACATTTCAATATTTATAGATTAATAACCACACCTTGAAATGCCATCCTCCTGTGAGCTGGGCAGCTAGTCCAGAGCCTGATGCACACTCTCATGTGTGTTCAGTATGCAACTCTGGTTTATTAGAGAGTGCTGCTTTTTGTACCGATTACAGATGCCTGTCTGTTTGTGACAGCATGATCTCATTACTGTTTAAATGAAAGATGACTGTTAGGTGATACTGCACGAAATTGTGGTAGAATATGAAGTGACTGAGAGCCAGGAGGTACTCTCCATTGCAAAATCCTCTCTGGCAGACTTCTTGTTGGACACTACCGTCTACCAGAGGTGGGCTTCCAACTTGGTACTGAGTCAGGAGCCACTACTGTGGTCCCTATGGGCAGCAGTGGGCAAAGCAAACGTAGCCTGGCAGCTTTCCTTGAATGAACACAAGGAGACAGGTTGTAGAGTTTTTTTTGAACAGAGAGATTGTGAGGGATAAAAACAGGATTTAAACAGATTTAAAACAGGAAAGCCAAGATTTTCAGACCAGTACAGTGTGTCCAAAAAAGCAGTAAATATGATTAAAATGATTTAATGATTTTTATATATGTACATACTACCTTCCTTCTGGCCAGACTGTAACTGCATGGCTCCCAGGTTCCTACCAGCAACCAGGCACTCCTTTTGTATTTCACATCCATCCTTCTCATGTGTATTTCTCTTCAGTTTCTAGCCAGTGTGCACCTTCTACCCTTTCCCTCCAAAGAAGTCGCCATAAGAGCTTTCTGAATCTACAGCAGCAAACAGAAAAGTAAAAGATGGTCTCAGAGTACAGGAATGAACTTTCATAGACTCCTCCAGCTAGTGACTCTAGTGAAGCGATAAACAGTTAGCCTGTTAATGATGCTCCCAAAGACTTGCTCAGCATGATAACACAAGGCTGGGAGCCAAGGGTGAGGTAATACAGTAATTACTTTACCAACACAATAACTGATCCAAAAGCAGAATGCACAGAGAAACACTTAAAATTAAAAGTGTTTCTTGAACTCCAGAGTGCTCTCATCAAGATGGGAAGATGTGTCTGCCCATTGCCTCACTATGCCTCCATCACAATCCCCTTCTCATCAAGTGTTCAGGAGAGCTACCTTGGCATCAGGAAGGGGAAAGAGAAGCTGATTGAGCTCTCATCCCCATCTAAGTGCAAGTTTTTGGGTACTAGGTGCTGAAAGCCTTGGAAGTCCAGGGAAAGGGTGCCTGTATTGTGTCTTAGGGCTGATAGTGCTCTGCCTTTACAGAATATGTTTTAGTTTTCTTAATCTTCATACTTATATGAGTATGTTGAAGAGAGTCAATACTTTGTAATAGTTTTGTCTGTGTCCTGCAAGAAGCAGGGAGATTGCCCCATGCTCTTAGATAGAGAGTTCACGTACTTGTGAAGACTATTATCCTCTGCTGATATAACATGAAGTAGAATTGTGCCAATTGATAGATATTGCAGAACTTACTCAAAGCTTAGAGCTAACCTTTGAGTTTGGAAAAATAGGGGCTAGATGGACTCCCCAGTCCTGTTTTGGATTTATAATCCTTCTCAAGAAGATAATGTTCAGCCTGGTGTGCAGTCTGTATCCTTAAATGTTCTAGGATGAAAGGACATATCAAAAGAGAAAATATAAATTAAACTTATGCACCTGCAATCCTACATTTGAACAAAAGCTCTGTGCAGCTTTTGTTCAAATGTAGGGTATGCTTCAGCTTGAAATAAAAGAATTTGTCACCTCATTAAGACCAACAAATCAGATATTCCCTTACCTGAGTCCTCCAGATGTGCTCCAGGCACATATCCCCTACCCCAAAGGTTTTTGCTGCTCTTCTCCTCTCCCATTCTTTCCAGAAGGGTCAAGATGGAGGGGATGTCTCCTCTTGAAGCCATGCCCTGTGAGATTTTGGGAATGATCAAATGGGTGAGGGGACACCAGTGATGGTGCTTTGGGACCTGGGACTCACTTGGGGCATGAGTCAGTGCTGGGTCCAAACACCAGGCCTCTATCTGCCTCCATGAGATTTTTCTCCATTTATCTAGCCTGGTTTTAAATGTTAGGAGCAGTAGGGGCTTCCCATCCATTCCTGGGAACCACAGGCATTGCCCATCACACTCCTCCCTGCAGCCTGATCTTTGCCTGTTGTGTTGCTATTTCTCAAATCAGAAGTGTCACCCTCTTCCATGAGCCATTCTGGGCAATATTTTCTCCAGGTCCCTTAGCAAAGAAGAAGCCAGAGCAGCCTCATATAACACCGGATGGCTGGAGGATGGGTGCTGTTTCTGTACGTATCCCAAGTGGTCCTGTATTTTCATTTTCCTCTCTCAGAAGTGGATAGTTACATCCTCCTGCTGCTCCCTCTGCTCCCATACTCAGCAGCTCATCTTTCAAGGCACATCAGAACAGGACTGGCTTGTCTTAGGTCATTGTCACTCCAAATCCTCCATCACCAATGTGACATTTCCAGGTATAATGTTGCAATGCTGCTGTTTGAGTTTTAGCACTTAGATCCTTAGAACTGTGGGGAAAAAAAAAAAAAGTAACATGCTTCTCTGCTCTAAAGATGTTTTCACAAATGGGGTGTGGGAGTTATTTTGCTCAGAATGAGTGGGCACTGGAAAATTATGCCAAGAGTTGAATTTTGAAAGACATCTGAGAAAGACTGAACAGGTCACTGGGCAAACCAGCAAGGAAGAACCAACAGTCATGAAAGTGTGAGCTGGAGAGAGCCTGGCTAGGTTTTGTCTGAAGGCAATGCAGAAATTTGAATGTGATATGAAGGAAAGCAGGATCTGAATGAGACTGTTTGGAGCACAGAAAAGAGAAGACTCCACCAAGTCTGAATGAGGCCTGATTTAGAATAACAGTGGTGACAGGAGGTGTCTGGAGAGGGCAGGTTCTGCTTGTATTTTCTCAGTGGGTAACAGCAATGTTAAGTCTTCTTTATGCTTTACACCTATCCTATGTGTTGGTTATGAGTTGGGTATTTGAAAGTGTCCATGGTAGTCTGGTTCCCAATTCCCACAAGCTTTGAAGCAATGTGGATGCTCAGCTGTAACAAAGGGACCTTGAAAATTTTCATCCAATGCTGTGGAGGAAGAAGCAAGATTCTTATACAGCAGCTTCAATGAATGTGTAATGTTCAATGACACAACACTGGGACACAAGAAGAAAGCTGACTCAGAAAGGGCATTACCTCCTACTGTCTCCTCCTCTTACTGACTTCACTGCTTTCAAGGGCAATCAGGTGTATCTTGAGAGACTCACATCCACCTGGCCAAGGCTGACAGGAATAGAGAATGGGTAAGATCACTGGACAAATTATCTAATTTCAGGATTTGATCATCATGACACACTGTGGGTAGAAACATTTCCTGAAACATGCTCTTTTCAGATGAATCACAGAAAAATTCAAACAAGATAGCAGAGACAAGGCTGGTTTGTTTGCTTGGTTTTTTAACATTATTTATTACACAGTAATGTCCAGGGGTTCTAGAGGCCTCAGGCAGGCACCGAACAGAAGCGCATACAGTTACCTTATCATTTATCATCTACAAGGCAGACACTTGAGAAGATGAAGAGTGAGATTTGCAAGTGCACTCGAAAGATACAGAACAAAAGTTCCTGTTTCCAGTGAGACTTGTGTCCTTGTGATGAACAAATGTTTTTTGAGAATCCTACCCTAAAGGATTTCCTGCAGAGAGATGCAAAAGTTACATAAGTGGTTGGGTTTAGCCTTTGCCAGTTCTCTCCATTCCTATTCAGAGCCTTATCCATTATAGTCTGGAAAAATCTAGTCCACATGACATCAGTCACAGCTTCTTTGAAGGTTACCAAAAGTCTGTAGAACTTGCAGAACATTGGAAGTAGTATAAGTCAAGCTTACAAAAATCTCCCCAAGACATTCAGGTGCTCACTGCAAGATAGATGTGCCAAAGCAGTGCCTTATGTTTTCAAAATGTTGAAGGAGCCATGGTAGAAGACCACTCCATGGGAACGTTTTATGAAGAGGATTGCACTGGAAAAATGGCCCTCGAGAGATGTCACTCTGCAGTTTCACCTTACTGGGGACATAGAATGTTTAGGGCTGGAAGGGACCTCCAAAGGTCATCTGGTACAGCCCCCCTGCAGTGAGCAGGGACACCCTTAACTAGACCAGGCTGCTCAGAGCCTTGTCCAACATCTGCTTGAATCTCTTCAGAGATGGTGCCCCAACCACCTCCCTGGGGAACCTATTCCACTGATCCACCACCCTCAAGGTAAAGTACTTCTTCC
>JANHGL010024895.1:43972-62640 GCA_024611195.1 Ceyx melanurus | reverse complement strand
CATACTAAGTGTATGTCTTGTGTTTCGAGCTCTCACCAGCTTTTTTCAGATTTATTTGTATGGCGGGTGCTTTCGAGTGTCCTCCCAACCCCACTAGCTCTGCTCCAACCTGCTGTGCTTGTTTGACCTGCATCTCCACAGAGCATTAAAACTTCGGAGGATTCCAAGGGTGCAAGGTAAGGGCTGTCCTCACCCTATCTGTGGCTTTGTGGAGAAGCTTGATGTCAGAACATAGCTTGTCCTTGTATTTTGCTAGTGTGAGGTCGTTCTGAGATTCACCCTCTTTTGGTACAGTTTGGGAAATTGCCTTTAGGCAATAACATAAGCAAGATCACAGAGGTCAAGCTTTAAGCAGGTGAGATCCAGACACGAGGACAGAGTGAATATCTTGCACACATACATGTTCCCTTACTTAAGAAGGGAGACAGGCAAGCAACTTGTCTCTGCTCCCTGATAGGAGAGCAATGATGCAGGAGAGCAACAAGGTCTTATGGGAGGGCAAAGACTGTCATCCCACTGCAGTGACTTCCCTATCCCTCGGATCTGACAGCAAAGACAGGAAACAGATCACAATTGGATACTGCTTGTGTCAGAGGGACCTTTGAATGTGGCTCTTTCCTTGATGCTGGTGTGATGTCCCATTGACTTTACAGCTGAACCCATCCCTGGCACAGGGAAGAGGGGTCTTTTACTCTGCCTAAGCTGGACCTAAGTATCAGCATCCCTCAGCTTGAGCTCTACCCATGCTTTCATGAAGCAGGAGTGAATCCAAAGCTAGGCAGAAGATAATACACTCAGGCCCTCCAAGGTTAAGAAAAGTCCTAATAATCAGAACTATTTTTGGAGGGATCTTTTAGCTTTATCCCCCTTCACCTCTCTGAAGCCAGAGAACAGAGCCAGATATCCAGAGGGAGAAAAGAGGATAAAAGGCTTTTTCTTTCTAAGGGGAGGAGGGACCATTATCAGAGTCACAGTGAGAAGATCAAAAAGAGCTACACAAAGCAGAGGGGCAAGGGCAGGCTCTTTCAGTCTGGAGGAATAAATTGCGAGCCAGAAGAGTACCTTCATAGCAAATTTCCCCATGCATCTGTTAATTACCTCCCACCGAACTAATATTGCACCAGCACATCTTGTTAATACATTAGAAATCAGAGCTGCACCTTCAGACTTTGGAGATCTGTGATAAATTGGGTGAGGGAAACCTGAGCAGCTGCACCAGGGGGACTCAGGAGGTGTCCCAAATGTGGTGGTAAAATGATCTGAGCAATGGACTGAGATACCACTGACACTTTTCTTTCACCCAGGAAAGCACTGGTGAGAAGCTGCATACAAAATCTGCTCAGCTCTGCTGCCCAAACCAGCTTGCAGCTGCATGGTTTCTGTGTGCATATGCAGCTAGTCCACAAGGATGTCAGCCTTGTATTCAGTATGGTTTTCATCAACAGGAACAAAGACATGTGAACAGCTACTGGCAAGCAGCCAGAACTTTCCCCGTCACATTTTTCACAGTCATTTTGAATATGACCTCAAGAAGACCTGCTTGTTCTGCCATAAAAGGCAAAAGGTCTAATCCTAGGCAGTTTTGTGCTGATGCTTCTAGTTTTGCAGGCAAAAAAGCTTCTGCCTGAAGGCATTAGTAGAGAAAAGGGAGTCAAGATTGGTTATGTCCTGGTTCTTCACAGTATAAGAGAAGGAAAAAAAAAAATAAACCCAAAGAAGGAGGTGTGGTACTTAACACATCAATACTTCCTAATAAATGTGATGGAGGTTTAGCTATTAGAAGTGTGTGCATTTGTGAGCCTGTCTTAGAACAAGATAAATGCAGTGAAATTTATTAGTGGTGACTGCAGCACTAATGACTGCTCTTTGATGCTGGAGAAAGTAAAAAATCGCTCTAGTCACAGTTCTTGCTACTTGACGTGGGACATGCTTGGGAACCTCCTGCTATTTGAGAGGCATGCATTGTTCCTGAAACAATGATGCTTAATAGCTACCTTGAAGTTCAGGACCAATTAAACTCAGTAGACTAACTCTACAGGTCTTGTCCTGTAGCAGAAAGATTGGTCCTCAAAGGATTCTCTCTTAGCTCACGAGCAAGGATTCATGACATGCATTTTTGATAACTTCATTCATGACTTGCTGAGTGTTTGGAGAAACCTGCTTCATCTTAGACTGTTGCTTTATCCCTTTACCACTTATTTCCTGTTGAAAATGTAAGGTCTTTGGAATTTATATCTAGCACAAGACACATCTGTGAACTTCTATGAGACAAATAAATAAAGCCTACAATTCAGCACCAAGTGAGATGTGCCCCCCTAAAGGGAAGTTAACACTGATATTTGCAACACTCATTTTGACATTATAGGCTACATCTGCAAAAAAATTTGCCTGTCCTTGCTGATGGAGAGAACAATCAAGTAACTCTACAGTTGAGCCACACAAAGAGAAAAACTATATTCTACTTTGTATTCACACAGTTGTCTTACACATGGGCAAAGATTTCCTCTGTGTCCTACACAAATCAAAGATTTCCTGGGTTGGTCTCATTTGAAAAACTGTTCTTAGAGTGTTGAGTTACATTGGAAGATGAGCACCAATAAAGTAGAAGAAATAATGTAGAGAGATCTAAACAAGACTTCAAAAGGAGAAAGTTCAAGTGGAGGAAGACAGTATTCAATGGCTGGTGTTGGAAAGCAAGCATGTCAGTCCAGAGTACTGGATTCATTGTTCAGGCAAAGTTCCTCCTTGTGAAGGTATTTCCTCCTTCCAGTGTGAACACCAAAGTAAGCTGGAATTACTGGTTGCAGAAGTTTTGGTTGTAGAAGATGGAGCTTGATGGAAGTTTAACTGGCATGCTCGCCTACTTGAAAGTTCTTCCCCTTGTTTGCCCACATTGATTGCTCTTAGGTCATGCTGCTCCTTTCTGTCCATCAAAGGTACTTATTCTTTGTCCTTTGTATGATCCAAGCTGCTATTTCATTAACTTCTTTAAGGACACTTAGTGTTCACCTGGACTGAATGACTGCACACACAAACTGTCATAAAAGGTATTTAAATAGGTGAAAAGAAAATACACTGACAAAACTGGGCAGACTGATGATAAGCTGAAAAGCTAATGAACATTTGTGTAGTACTCTTTAAGAAATGTATTTGTTTAGTTGCCTTGACTAACTGAAGGAAAATAGAAGACTACTGCTAAAGGACTTTACTATAAGGAATTAAAGAAGTTTAATGCAAATTATGTCAATCAGTTATTTATGAATAACTGTTATTTATGAATAACTGTTTGGACCTGGGGTACCCACTGTGATATTTTTAGGAATTTACAATGGTGTTTGATAAGGGTATTACATAAATAGTGTGTATACTTCCATTTCCATAAGATATTTAATTTATCCTATGTTTCCTAACAAAGAAGCTGCAGTAACAGAAAACCTGTAATATAGGAAAGGATAAAAAACAGTCAAGTGTTATGTTTTAAAATATAATGGAAAATAAACAGAGACTCATTGCTGAACAGATGCTTTCCTAAAGAAGTCTTGTGAAGGTCTTCCACTTGTCCAATCCTCAGGAACACTTTCATCATAGGTGTAGAAGAAATCAAGTGATTGCTGATAACATTTCCAGGTGATACAAGAACATTGGGAGAGATGAGAAATTAAGAGGGTGGGACAACCTGGATAAAGATAATCCATAGTGACTCACACTGTATGTAAGATGGACAAGTCTCTTTAAAAACGACATAATATTTCAAAACAAGATATCCTCTGGACTAAATACAGGACCTGGAGCACATCCTAACTGATAAAGAAGTGCTAAGCAGGTGATCTAAGTCATGAAAGCAGTCTCTTCTGTTCTCAAAATGTGATACCTATTACATGTTGAAGTTCCGTACTCCACAGATGCACTGACCACCATACTGGTTTATGTGGCTCATCTGCAAACTTCTCCTCCTTCCCTTCCTCCCTCTGAAGTGTTTCCTATCAACTGTTTCACTTGCAGAAATTTCCCTTGCCCTTGCTCTTCCCTCTTCTCCATCATAACTTCTGGTGAAACTCCAGAAGCATGAGACATATATAATCCAAACTCTTTAGATCTCTGGTTGAGGCCGAGATTGATATACTAACAGGTAATTGGTGCAGGACCTGCTGAAAAAAAAAATCTGTTACAGATACTTTTTTTTTAAGAGAAACCCACACTTTCAGGGTAAGATCCATCTGCCCTATGTCAGACACAAGGGTGAGATGATTTACACACCAAAAATGCCTGTTTTTCAGCACTGAGTCTCGGAGTTTCCTGCCAGGACAAGTGACCAGTCCTGCTGATGTACCCACACAGAGCAGTACAGCACTGAACTCAGCCAGACGGTGTAACCTCTGGATGCTCATTGATGTTGCTGGGTCCTCAATGTGTAAGGCAACCTAAAGAAATTTTCTGAATGGTGGACTGGAAGGATTTTTGGGCCCTTTCCCTAGTGATGTTGTTAACACACTCTCTCCTGAGTGATACTCTTAGAATCTATCTGTGCTTCATTTTACTGAATATCAACAGGTGTTTTCAGCCAGTGGCATGCAAATTGCAGTACAAGTGCAAAACACATTAATATGGAACAAGTATGTCCATGTATGTCTTTGTTCATTAGACACTGATGCCTTGTTGAAGTTGATTGCAATCGGTGCAAGTTGGAGCATGAGAAGTTTAAGGTCAACAAGAGGAAAAACTTTTTCACAGTGAGGATGACAGAGCTCTGGAAGGGGCTGCCCAGGGAGGTCGTGGAGTCTCCATCTCTGGAGACATTCAAGACCTGCCTGGATCTGTTCCTGGGTGACTTGGTCTAGGTGATCGTGCTCTGGCAGGAGGGTTGGACTAGATAATCTTCTAGGTCCCTTCCAACCCCTAACATTCTGTGATTCTGTGATTACAGTGCCATGTCCCTTCTAATGAGATTCATTCCATCTCTTAGTCCACTAATATCTCAGCTAGTTTGCTTGCAGATACTGCCATGTGAATTCTGCTGCACAGGTCAGAGCTGTGATATCCTAAGAGAAAATATCAAGGTTCCCAATGCAGGGGGTTTTGTGTGAATGAGGACTCCAGTTCCACACCATACATGCTCAGATGCAGGTTACTACACTCAAGGTACTGCACATGGTGACATAACTGACCAAGCACTTACCCTCTGAAAAACTTCTGGAAAGAGAAAACCCACTATGGTTTTGTAGCTGTACTCAGGGCAAAGGAACATCAAATTAAAGGATGATTTTCTGTCCCTCCTCAACCTCTCCATTGCTTCATCTGACCCTTTGTCCTCTGTGTTGGAGTGAAACTGGTCCTGTGTCTTCCAGTTCTGGAATCTGAGTCTGACCTGGCCAGTTGCTGTAACTGCTGCAGGAGGAGGCAGCCCAGACAATGCGGAGAAACCCCATGGGGATTTCAGGTGTACTCCAGCACATCTCTCCTATGCACATGCAAGCTGTAATTCAACAGACACAATTTGGACAACTCAATGAAGGTGGATTTCCACACATGAGGCCAAGTATATGTCCTGATGTATAGGTCATTCTCATTGACAAATTTTGAGTCCTTACTCCAAAACATGAGGACGTTTGGTTTGGTTTGGTTTGGTTTGGTTTTTTTCTAAGAAAACAGCCACCAGGAATGTATTCTTCTTCTCTCTCCACCCTGACTGAAATTAACCCCTGCACACATGTAGAAATCAACCCACAAGAAACAAGAACAGAAAGTACAAACAGTTAAACTTGGACCATTGCATAAATAAGTGCAGACTGGGATATGTAAGGTAATTGTCATCATAACGATGCCCAGAACAGCCAGATGATGGACAGAAACCCAGTAACCTCTGAAATGCCAGAACTACTCTGAAGTTTGTTATAGCTGCACTGGTTTATAGACCACAGTTATTCTAACCAATGAGGACATTTTATTATATTACATTATATTTTATTTTATTATATTAATTCTATTAGGGATTGTTTGGTTGTTTAAAAGAAGAACAAAGTCTCAGAAGAGCCTCGGTCCCTTGCAGAGAAAGACATATGAAAACCTCCTGATAAATAACAGTTGCTGAGAGAAATTGCTCAACCCACGAGCTGCCTTATACATAAATGATCATCCACAGAAAGATTTTTAAGAAATCAGGACAGCACCTCAGAAAAAGCAGCAGAAGGGATGGAGGAGTGGGAGAAATGGTGTACGGGGGATGGAAACTTCTGCCAAGTATTGCTGTGCAACTGCTTACCTGAGTCAAGTGTTTTTTCTTTAAATGTTTTCAGTATCAGAGCTTGGGTTAGTAACTGGAATAGTAATGTAGTACACAAGCACCTTCTAAATGGGTGCCTAAAAGCTCCCAGGGCTCTACCTGCCTGTGATCCTTCTCCTACCCAATCTTCTCCTATCCAGCCATCTCCACTCCATGCAGTTGTACTAGGTCATTTTTAAGGGGAGGATCATCTGGAGAACTTCTGCATATTTATAACAAGAGCATCTATTACACCAGTGCAGGATGGAATAGAAAATATACGGTGCCCTGGGAGAGCTGTTTCTTTTATTAGGCCTCTTATGCCCTTCAGAAATGTCAAGATAGAGGAATGAAAATGTCAGGAAACTGCAATATGCTTACTATAAAGGCCTCCCTTTGTTGACATATTTATGAAGCTGATGGAAATTTGATTCACAGCAAGCACAAGAGACCAGGTTTTAAAGATCCCATTAATAGAGCAGTCTTGTAATACAAATACTCCTGATCTGCACCTTGGTGGGACTTTCTGCTGCTTGGACACAGGTCCTCATGCACCTCAGGAGAAAGCTCCCATGCTTGTAGTGGTGTTTACTTGTAGAGATCTAGAGGAATGGCCCCTACACCTTTGCTGCTCTGGCAGATAGCTGGGCATCCTAGGCTTCACTGTGGTGGTGGAGCTGCTGCAATGGATGGTGGTGATGGTGTAACTGGATGGGGTGATCCAGTGGGATTCATATGCAGTCTTCAATGATTAGAAGCCATTAAATGCCACCAGACAAAACAGTTACCTGGCAGGCTCTGACCAGGCTGTGTCAGCACTGGAATAGTGCTCCAGGCCTGTTTCAGTTCACTAGTGAGCGTGTAGTCACATGCCCACATGCCCCAGTTACAGGTGTCTCAAAAATGCTCCTTATATTTTGTGTTTAGATGCTTAGCCAGAGCTTCCTTATGGCAGATTACTTTTCAAAGGCCCAAATGTCAGCATCACTGTGGTACAGTAAAAGCATAGCAGTTCCTGTAGACATACAGGGCAAAGCAGGAGAGGAGCAGCTAAGTCCTGTTTCCTCCTAGAACTGTAAAATCCCAGTACTTTTACACAATTACAGTATGCACAGACAGCAGGGGTCTGCAAGCAGCACACAGGAGCTGTCAGTGCTGGACTATCTGTGACACAAGGTAGATTAAAGCTACAGAGCTGCTTTGGAAACCAAATGCAAATACGACCTGCTACCGTCTCTGACACAATGCCCTGGCTGTGTTCCAGCAGCAGTGACTTGGCCATCACACTGAAGCTGAATTGTGTCAGAGATGATCTCTTCCCAGTTCTGTTCCAGCTTCAGGGACATCATAGCCTTTAAGTCATCAATTGATAGCTTTAAAAATCCCAGGCAAAACCTGGTAGAAGAAACATGGGGGTTGGGATCATGGTGTCCTTCCACCTTAAGGCGGACTGTACTGTGCAGCTGGGTGGCTGTTCTGGATTGCCTGTGACATGGGACAGCAGTAGCATCTCTTTTCCTTGTTTGTTGCCAATGGTACGGTCCAACAGAGAGAAGAGGAAGAGGCTTCCAAAAATAAGATGAAAGAGATATTGGAAATATTTCAGTCAAGCTTCAGTCAAGGTTTTAAATAAATTATATTTATCAAGCATCATGGTTTGGTTGAGGGATTTTATTTTTTCATTTTTTGGCAAAACTTTCTGGTAAGACACACAGAGCTGTCACCATATTTCAATTTTTTGCTATGGGCTGTTTTAGAGGAAAAGGATATGGGAAGTCTTGGAATAGAAAAGAGCTGGGGGAAGCAGACATGCCCTTGTCCCTGAGCTCAGAGTCTGGGGGGCCAGGTGGGAGAGTGGTAAAGTGTGGAGAGATTATAGAGGGCCAGAGTGTTGGACCATTTCTAGAATAGGGCTGAGAGGTGAAAGGATGAATCAGGGAGCCCATCTTACCTCTCGAACAAGGAGCTCAGCACGTCTGCCATTCTGGCAGGATGGGCTCAGCAGGTTACCTCCTGTCTGCAGCTCACAGGACATACCTTCTATTTCAGCTCATCATGCTGGGAATAGCAGCCCTGGGACAAGCACTTTCCCCAGTGCAAGTAAATTTGGGTAGCTCATTTCTACATGAGACTTGGGTCTGTGCCTCCAGCAGGGATGCAGCCATGCAGGTCCCACTCCACACTCTCTTCTAGAAAAAGAGGCAGAAAATAGGATTTTGGAGCCGAGGTATAAGACACTGGGCAAAATATGTGCAGCCTCATGGCAGGGGACGATAGCTCAGAACAGTTTTGGTTGTGACTCTAAACCCTGGTGTGCAGCTCACATTGCTCCTAGCCTCTCTCTTCCTTTCTTCATGCCCCTGCTAGCAGAGGGAAAGACCATTCTGGAAGTGATATGACAGAATAGGGTAATAAAATAAACACCAGTGTATGCAGAGCAGGGACCAGACAACAGAAAGTGGATAGAAACATGATATTGAAGAAAAAATAGGAAGGACTGCAGGAGCAAAAAGACATACTGCATACTCCTGGAGAAGGTTAGCATGTGTGCAAGGGTACATAAAAATTCAAACAACCTACACTTCTACTTGCAGGAACCATCTCTGCTGGTCTCTGACATATTTGTGTCTCTTCTTCGACCCCAGAACAAGTCTGCTGGCTGTAAGAGGGGGGTAACACCCTTCATTTCCAGTACCTTGGGCTCCATGCAGTCCTCTGAGAGGGGAGGAGAGAAGATAATAGAGAATGGCAGAAGGTAGTGGTGGGGAATAAAGAGACTCATGCTGAAGATGAGAAATGACAATGAAAGAGAAGGAAATGGAGAAAAAATTTGTCTGAAATCCTGTCAGATCCTGGGCTATGCTCAGACCTATATAGGTTTCTATGGGATAGTGTATAAATTATAGTATATAAATTTGGGTATGAGAAACAATGAGAAATGCAGTGACTGATCTCCCTCGCTCCAGTGGCCCAGGCAAGGGATGTACCTATAAAGCAGTTTAATCTGGACCCACTGTGCTCATGCTTCCACTTGATTGCCTCAGACAGAGACAATTGCAGCTCCAGGCTCCACCAGTGAGTCCAGTCAGCTCTCGCGAGGCTTCACTGGCACAGATTTCTGTGCATGAAGGTAAGAAATTTGGCTCATGACTTGGGGATAGCATGGTTCAGAGCAGGGCTGAAGATGTGGTGGGTTTTACTCTTGGCTTTGCTGTTGGATTGTAGCCAGATGACCATTGCTGCTCTGAGAAACCTACTCCCACTGAAGCGTCATATGGATGGGTTATATTGACAGGAGGCCTACATCAAATTATTCCAGGGTGACATTTTGAAAATTACTACAGACAAGTAGGATTTTTCATTCCCCTTCAGAAGAGATTTCTGTTGTTGCAGTGAGACGTCATCCAAGACAAACTTCACCCTTCATTCTTAGAGGCAGGGGTACTTCAACTGTTGGCATGGGGAAAAGATCTGTTGCATAGGGCAATGCAGGGGGAGATGCAATCACTAGCTGTGGGTCTGCAGACTGGGAGTACTCTCCCAGGGTGAGAGAGTTGCTGGCTTAGGGCACCAGTGAGAAATCTTCATACCCAAGCACATATCCCCACATTGAGCAGCCTGGACAGGAACAGAAAGAAAAAGTGCTGCATGTAAATCTGGAGCAATTCATCCCCAGGCAACTCCTGCCAGCATGGCAGTTACAAGAGAGACTTGTTCAGGTCTTTTCCAGGTGAAGGTAGACGTGCTCCACCCGAAACATGATCATGCTGCTCGCAAGGACTCATCACACATTCATGATGGGTCTTAAATTACCCCACCAGAGGTAAAACCACCTGGGTGCCTGAAGCCCTGGGGGAAATATGACCTTTGGCCTTTCTCTTTTAATTTCCTATTTCTGCATGTGGGAAATAACCATGCTTATCTGCCTTTGCTCAACACGTTATGATTTGCAACAGAGAAGCCCTGGGTACGTGACTAACATTGTCATCATCCTCATCATCCTGTTGCTGAACCCCATCAGTCTCAGGTTGCTGAGAGTCAACTTTGCACCACTTCAACTACCTACGCAAGGAAGAGCTGCAGCCACTGTGGTCTCCCTAAGGTGCAGAGGTGCCACTAAGAAACATTATTCAGGTGGTTCAGCCTCTTCAGTGAGATTTGCAAAGAAAAGTCCAAGCTATTAGCAGGAGATGGTACAAATCAATTGCAGAAGGGAGAGTTAATATTTCACAGGCATGATCTACAGCCATGAAATGTGATCATGTCTGGGAAATGTGGGGTTATATTTTTTCTAAATTAAAATAAAAACAAGGCCAAAGCTCAAGCAAAATACGGAACCAGGGTGTTCTGTTTTAGCTTTGCAGAAAAGTTCGAGATTGCATGTAATACTAATTAAATATTTTGCTGTTATACAAGAAAAAGTATCAGCTAAGAGACTGTCTCTGCTTCCAGTGCTTTTGATGTGGTTAATTGCCGTAAAGGAGAATTTGGGACTCAAATTTTGTAGCGCTCCACTCCACTCTCTTGGCCTGAAATAAATACAGAAGCCTGTGCCAAGAAGTAACAAGAAGACAAATGTTTTTTGTGGGTTTTTGCCATGAAGCTGAGATGGGGATAGATAGATTGATTTGAGACAGGTGATGAGTCTCCAGGGTGCAGGACCAGTGCAGGGCCAAGCCAGGATGGAAAACAAGGCAGTGAACATTGCCCTCGTTACCCTACTGCAGATGCCATTCAGAAAGAGGTAAAAAGGGGCTGGTGCTGACACGGCAGAGTGATTTTGCAATACATCTATTTAAATAAAATAATTTATTGGATGCAGCTCTCAGCTTACTTTAACTAAGAAGGAGATTGGAGAGAGGATAACATACAGAGTGAGAAGGAGTTAATGCATTTAAAGGGCTAAAACCTGCACCACCGGGATAAAAGGAAACTTAGTCAGTGACTTCATTGCAACTCAGCAGTAAATCCAGAGTTGCTATTTTTTGTGGAGTGCAGATGTCTGAATACCATCCCTGGATGAGAATAAAAGGAAATGCTGTTTACTGTGAACAAAACACATTATGAACAAACTCTGACACACCCTAAACCAACTTTCTTTTGAAAGCAAGCAAGGGTTTCATTAAAAGCAAAATTTGTGAAAAGAGATTTACAGGATATGTGGGAACTTGCTTGAATGATTAAAAATTAATTATAACAAGGGGGAAGATGTAGAAACACGTTATGTTAGGATGCCACTGCATGGCCCAGACAAATCTGTTCTGAGATTGTAAATTCAGCCTATTTTCTCACTTTCCCTCTCTTATATCTGATTCTCCACTGGGTCTGCTGGACATGGGAGCAGATGCACTTAAACGCCTGAGCAGCACAGATGATACAGTGGTGCAATGCTCCCTGTTAAAGATGTATCTCCCTTGTCCCCTTACTCCTTTGTACTGTCACTGGGTGAAATGTTGAGCTTGATGCACATAAGGAGGAGAAAAAAAGCTCCCATCTATTTATCGAGGCTTCTCAGGTTAGAAAAGACCTTAATGCTTGCCAAGTCTGCAACCTCACAGACATCAAGTAGAGTCACCAAAGAGACGGTGGAAGCACTGCAAAAATGGGCTGCTGGCATCAGAGCCCCAGGACAGGGGATTGATCTCACTCTGCTCCTACCCATGTGCCCCACAATCCTGCCTGCAAGATGGCTTCACCTGTGCACTTATTTCCTACCTTCTGCAGAGGTAGAGGGTGCTGGGAGCAGACCTGTCCATCCCTCCAACAAGCCAGTGTGCTCTGCAAGGCCTTGTGAGGTGTCATGAGTCTTGTCCCTGCTACAGTAGTGTAAAGAGTGTCCCTGAAGGGAGACAACCAACCATCAACACTTAGTGTCTCCTCTTGGGCTTCCCTTTAATTTTGTTCTTCTGGTACTTAGATTCATTTTTCTTGGGGAAAGCTGTATAAAATTGTCAAGCAAAAAGGAAGCATAGATGAGATGTGATTTGGAAGTAGGGGAAATGAGACTTGCCTCTCATGTATTTGCTTCACATAGGCTCTCTGAGGAGCAGAAACCCAGCAGCAGAGGCTTCTTCAAGCACTGATGTGGCTGTGCTGAGTTGACCCTGTTTTGGGTATCCAGTGTACAGCACCCAGTACAAGCCCAGCTGGGTCTGGGCTTGGTGGTTTGCATAAGAAATGTCCTTCAGTGGTACCCCCTGCCATCCAGACAGCAAGCTGCAGATGGGAAATGGTTTAGCAAGAAGAGCAGCAAGCATCAGCACACACTGGATAGTGGTGTCACAGAATGATCATGGTTGGAACGGACCTCCTAGCTCACCAAATCCAACCATACCTACGACAACAAAAAACCTAAATACCTGACCATTCAAAAAAAAACAAACCCCAAACCTCCTACATGTCTCTCCCCAGAGCATGTAGTGAAGCACCATGTCATCTCGTTTCTTAAATATCTCCAGGGATGGTGACTCAACCACCTCCCTGGGCAGCCTGTTCCAGTTCTCTCCATAAAGAATTACTTCCTAATATCTAATCTAAACCTCCCCTGTTACAACTTCAGTCCAAGCTGAGCAGCAGTTGTGGACTCTGTCCTTGCTCTTTTAGCTGTTGAAGAAAACACACAGGTCTGGTCACCCAATGCCTCCTGATGCTTGTGGCTGTGGCAGACAGGCAGCACTTCAGAAATGAGACATTCTGCAGGACTGAGTGGGAAGCTGAGAGTTTCTTCTCCCCAACATCCTTTCTCTTTTTTTTTTCCCATTCATTTGGTCTTTTGCTTTGCATTCCTTTTTTTTTTTTTTCCCCTTGATCATGTACAAATAAATGTTTGACCTATACAAACCCAGGACACTTTCCTTGACCTTACTATTCCCAGAGGGAAAGACAATAAAAAAACACTGAAAGCTAAAAAATGGTTTGATTCAAATCTCTGACCTCCAATTGCCTTAAGAACAAGGAACTGCTTTGTGGCTTGTGCATGCTTCAGTGGTCTTACACCATTTTATCTTGCCCACGGAGCTACTGAGACATAAACCAGTGACAGAGCAGGACTTGGTCTTTGGCCCATCCTCTGACAGTCCCTTAGCTCTGTGAAAATACCATTTTCAAACAAGTTTGATATTTTCTACTCTACTATCTTCAATTTTTCTGGCCTTTATCAAGTTCAATAACATTATTATCAGCCAGAGAGTTTGCAGGCATCACTTGCAATACATGTCTGAGGCTTAGCATATGTAGAGCTGCAAGACTTTTCTCCTGCAATTCCTTCCCCATTAATTTCCAACTATGTAGTTTTCTCCAGCCCCAGAGCTGTTTACCCTTGCTGTGAGCTCCTCAGCTGTCTGATTCACCCTTTGGGTTGTGCCAGCTCGTGTAAAGGAGCCCAGTGTTTGCCAGCTGGCAGCCCCTCCAGAAGCAGATGAGCTGGACTGGAGAAGGACTGAGGTCAGGCTGGCTGGAAGAGACGCTCAGTTACCATTACTCCAGGGTTTTCTGGAGTTGTGGGGTTGGGTGAGAACCTGGAGAGAATTTAAAGCATGCCTGCAAGAAATCCAGGAGAGGAAAGATAGTTTGATGACAAAAGCGCTAATTTAGGGCTTGGGAGAACTCAATTCAATCTTCTTCAATGCTCTTCTCTGCATGTTTTCTCTCACAGAAGCTCCTTCTGTCTGCATAACTCACCTTCCACACCTCTTGCTTTTTCCATTCACTCTGTTCCTCAGCTCAGTAACAGCTACCCAACGTCCCTTTGCAAAATAGAATCTGCTCTGCACCTGAAGTAAAGCAAGCCTGTAGAGGGAACAGCAGAGATCACCTTAAATCTTGGCTTTCATATGGCAGTTCAATGGCAAGAAAGAGGAAGCTGTACGAGGACTTGGAGAGAAACAGCTTGTTTTTCTCATCCAGCATATGTCTGTGTGGGAAGCAGGGCGCTGATCCACAAACACTCTGCTCGCGGTTTTTTCTGCTCCAGAGAGTGTTCACAGGCTGTTCTGGGGTCTTCTGGCCCAAACCGAGTCTCCATAGAGGCTGACGTGGGTGCTGTTGCAGACTCTGCCATTGTTTCATTCCCAGTGAATGTGGAACAGTGACCAACCCATCCTCTGATCCTGCTGGGGACTCCCACCCTTCTCCAAACATGCAGACCAACACGGCATCTCAAGTCCTGCATCCCCAGTGCTGCACAGCATCCCAACACCAGTGCATTTGGCAGACCAAGTCTGGAGACCCCAGGCTGTCAGAGGAGCAGAGCTGGGAGAGGTCCCCTGAGTCTAATGGGTCCTTTTCTTCCTGGGGTCAAGGCATCAGTGCTGGGAATGGAGACACTTGAGACATAAGGTGCATTTGGGATAGGGCAGGGTAACTTGCCAGGGCCTTAACAGCTTGGATCAATGCCAGCTGTCCTCGGTGATGGAAAACACCCACCAGAGTTGAGGGAATTTCACTGACTCAGTGAATGGAGATACTGCCAGACCGATATCATAACCAAGAGCCATGTTTGTGTATCTATTTTCTTCTTTATGTGATTTCCATTTCATTTTTAGATGGGGACTCGGGGAACTTTCCATCCATCTCTCTTTTCAGGGAAGTCCCTCTTATTAGGAACCAGACTAATGCACTGTGTTTCTGTGAGCTGTATAATCCCTTGTGCTGTAGAAAATAATATTTTATTTTCTTCATTATCTTTCAGTTGTTCTTTCCTTATTTTCTTCTTATCTGTGCTCCTCAATCATAACTCAAAAGAATCCCAGCTTTTATTACTGATAATACTAATATCCATGTTGTAGACACCTCCTTTCTTGCCCCGACAGCATTATGTTTACTGGTTTTCCTCTAGTTCTTGCCACACCCAGGTTGACTGTCAGGTCACTCTGTTGCTGATAATATGTCATTTGTGGGTGCCTCATATCTGGAAGTGTTCAAGGCCAGGTTGGATGGGGCTTTGAGCAACCGAATTTACTTATAGCTGTCTCTGTCCACAGCAGGGGGATTGGGCTAGGTGATCCTTAAAGGTCCCTTACAACCACAGCCATTCTATGGTTCTCTGGTTATACATGATTTCAGCATTGTTCTCAAGGGATTTTTTTTAGTCTCCTGGTAGAATATTCTTGTTGGATTTCACTGTCCCTTAGCTACACAGTCCCTGTGTGAATGGGAACAAACAACTGCTTGCTTTTTTTTTTTTTCCTCCAAGATTCCATTGCATTTATTCCCATTTGTGAAGAATTATTAAAGTCTCCTAGATGCAACATTTCTTCTGAGTGGCCAGAAAGGGGACTTATTTCCTCTTTTACAATATTTTGGATATTTTTTCTTCTACAAGAGCTTGTTGGAAATGTTACTCTGGCCTTCCTTATCTCCAGGCTGAGCCATGTTACTGCATGATCACCACAAAAATGCTACTGCTAGTTTATTACATCTAGAGAAGAGGAATCTGGAGGAATTACAGCCTCATACTGCACTGGGGATATACCAACATCTTTACCACATCTGCAGAAGACAAGGCGCACAATGATCAGCTGAAATTACAAACAAATTTTAGTTTAGCTATTTGTAATGGTGAAGATAAGCCTAGGAGCATGTTGTCTGGGGAGACTGAGGATTTTCCATCATTAGGGGCTTTGCAAACATGTTGGGCAAACCCCTATCAGGGATGGATTGGTGATAGACTAGTAACACAACAGAAAATTTCCTGGCACTGCAAAAACACTGGTGACTTGGATTAGTAGTTTATAACTGCTTTGTATTCGTTGAATTCACTCCCCAGATGGGCATGGTGTGGAAGTCTCAAATGCAGGATACTGGAAAATTTTCTATTATTTCTTAACTTTGTTTTGTTTTGTTTTGTGGGGGTATTTTTCCAAGTAGCTGAAGCGATGTTCTGCAAATTGCTCACGGTCACCATATGTGCTGTCACCATATGTTGAATGAAACCAAGATGGTTCTAAGTGTGTGTGGACCAGGCTGTTTCTCATCACAGATGACTTCACCTGAAAGATTAGTCCATGGACAGCCTGGTACCTGTGCTCACTCGGGGCAGCTCTTTCTGCCCTGTGCACCCTGTTGCTTCAGCTCCTTTGCTGTATAGCAATGCAGACTTTCCAGCATTGAGTAACACCAGAATGCATTTTATCTTGGGGCTAGTTGTGGTTAGAGATAATTTCCCTCAAGTATTCACACACACTGCTGTACAGCTGGGATGTTTGGAGGGAATAAAAAGAAAAGCTCACAAACACGACTGAGTCAACATTTGGTTTTTTGAATGTTAATGAATGGCTGCAGGGCAACACTCCTGCTTTGTGCTCTGCAGCTCCTACTCTGATGAAGGGGTTCTCCTTTCCCTGGTTGCTATCATGAACAGCTCCTTCGGGACACCAGCTTGCCCCAAGGCCCACCACCACGGTCACCGAACTTTCCTGATGGCACAATCACAGAGAAAACTGATTGCTGTAGAAATACGGTACCAAAATAACTTTGGAGACCAGCCTGAGTGAAGTCAGTGGTTTCATTATAATGAAGGCAGCACTGGGCTGGTGCTGTTAATTTTAAAGCATTGCATCAGCAATCCCTGGAAAAGCACTAATGCTCTTATTGAGAATGAAATATTTAAAAAAATTATATGAGCAGCTGAAAGCTCTGGAAAAAAACCAAACATGAACTTCATGCAGAAAATGACATTCCTATATTTGTTCTTGGGACTTTGAACATTTACAGTATAGGGCATTTTGGATCTTTCCTTGACAAGTTGGAAACTACAGGGTTTGATAAGAAAAACCTGTGATCCTCATACATGCACGTGGCTCTTATAGCCATGCCCTTAAAATCAGCACCTGCTGTTATGAGTCTTGCCATGTAATCTGTAATTGTGGCCTGTAGACAATGAAGTCTCCCTCAGCCTGGGCATTTCTAAGTTGGCAAGATGCAGATTGCTGCATCCAGGCTTGCAATGACCTATGGGTAACATTACCCTGGCCTGCTGGACTGCAAGGAAGTGCCAGCCTTTAAACCAGACAACACCACAAATTCTGTGAATGCTGATGGCTGGAGGTGGGACACAATCAAACTCTTCAACTACACATCTTGGTAATTTAATCAGCTCACTGTCAAATGTTGATTGGGTGACCCAAATACAATTATTACTGTTATGTGTCATTTAGCAATAAATTATAGTTTACATGGATTAGAAAACACCATTCTGCTATCTTCTGTCTGCATTCCCTTGATAGGCACCCGTGTGGGCAAGATGTCTCTTTGAGAGTGCCACTGCTGCACTTGAACAAAACAGTTTCTGTTCTGGACTATTAAGTCTTTTCTTTCTTGTTTACGAGATTTAGAAGTGTTGGGAGCAGCTTTCTGGATAAATCTCTGTCTGAACTGAGCCCTTATACACCAGAGGATCTGATTTGAAGGGGGAAAAAAGGAACCATACAAATAGCCAACGCACAAAACCAAAACCAAGAGCTGACTAAGGCGGTTTTTACTGCACACAGCCTTGGAAACACAGATGTGTTTCAATGAGTACAATCTAAGAGAGGATGAACTCATCTGGAAGCCTTGTTTGTTCCTTTCTGCTTCTCCACCCACCAGCCACCCCCAGGAAAACAGAGGCTGCTGCCTTTCCAACCCTGCAAGCGCTCCTTCCTAAATGCTTCCTTTCCTTTCTCCATGCCCAGAGGCTGTCTACAAGAACACAAGCCTTTTGGTTTCTTCCTGAATCTCCAAAGCTGGCGGGATGGGGATGCTGAGGTGTCACAGCCCCAGCCTGCTTGAATTACCCCTGAGCAACGGTGAGGCACCTAAAGCTGGTCCTTATTGCAGATCTTGTGTGGGTGATGCTACTTGGAGAAAGGGGTAGATCCAGGTCCAGGACTAAGGTCTTCTCCCTCCTTTCTCCTTTTGTAGCTGCAGCTCAGCAGCACTTGGACAGGGAAGCAGGGAGAGATGATGAAGAACACCACACTCTCCTCCAACAGCTCAGGGACCCTAGGGAGGACCAGTATTATGGGCTTTTTTTGGTGTTATGGGTGGAATAGGACATAGATGGAGCCATGGGCGACACGATGGCTTGTGCATAATTTCCTTATGAAAGCAGGCTAAAAATACAAACTGGAGTAAACATGAAGTAAGAAGTGTTACACACTGGGGAAGTAAGAACACAAAAGGAGAAGTACCTAAAACAGAATAATAGAATGTTTAGGGCTGGAAGGGACCTTCAAAGGTCATCTGGTCCAGCCCCCCTGCAGTGAGCAGGGACACCCTTAACTTGACCAGGCTGCTCAGAGCCTTGTCCAACATCTGCTTGAATTTCTCCAGAGATGGTGCCGCAACCACCACCCTGGGGAGCCTATTCCACTGTTCTACCACCCTCAAGGTAAAGTACTTCTTCCTGATATCCAGTCTAAATCTACTC
>JANHGL010024895.1:31422-43872 GCA_024611195.1 Ceyx melanurus | reverse complement strand
TAGGTGATCCTGCTCAGGCAGGGGGGTTGGACTAGATGATCTTCTAGGTCCCTTCCAACCCCTAATATCTGTGAACATGTGAATCTGTGACTCTGGGATGAATCTCATCAGGTCCCATGGACTTATGCATGTTTAGGTTCCTCAGGTGGTCACGAACCTGATATTCACATACAGTGGGGGGGACTTCACCATCCTGGTTCATACCATGCAGTTTGTCTTGGGGAGTGTTGGGAGAGAAGTTATTGAAGACTGAGGAAAAAAAATTATTAAGAACCTCAGCCTTCTCCTCATCCACTATTGCCAGCTCACCATTTTTAGTCTTCAGGGGTATAAATGCAATCTGGAAATAATAAGAGCAGAAGTGACGAGATTCATCACAGAAAGAAGTCCAGTTTGTCTATGCATATAGAAATCTATGATCAATTATCTTGATGAGGAGATAGAATGCACCATAACTAAGTTTGCAGATGACACCGTTGGGTGGGACTGTCAATCTGCTTGAGGATAGGGAAGCTCTTCTTAGGTACCTGGACAGGCTGGTTCAATGGGCTAAAGTCAATCATTTGGGTTTCAACAAGGCCAAGCATAGAGTCCTGCACTTGGACCACAACAACCCCATGTAATGCTACAGTCCTGAGGAAGACTGGCTGTAAAGCTGCCTGACAGAAAGGGAACCTGGAGGTGCTGATTGACACACAGCTCAATATGAGGCAGCAGTATGGCCAGGTGGCCAAGAAGGCCAACAGCATCCTGGCTTGTATTAGAAAGAGTGTGTCCAGTAGGACCAGGGAAGTGATTATCCCCCTGTACTCAGCACTGGTGAGGCCACACCTCAAATACTGTGTTCAGTTTCAGGCACCTCAATAAAAGAAAAACATGGAGGTGCTGGACCAGGTCCAGAGAAGGACAATGAATTTGGTGAAGGACCTAGAGAACAAGTCCTGTGAGGAGCAGCTGAGGGAACTGGAACTATTTATTCTGAAGTAAAGAAGGTGGAGAGGAGATATCATTGCTCTCTACACCTTCCTGAAAGGTGTAGAGAGGTAGGCAGTGGTCTCTTCTCACAAGTAACTTGTGACAGAACAAGAGGGAATGTCCTCAAGCTGCACCAGGGGAGGTTTAAACTGGACATTAGGAAAAAATTTTGCAATGAAAGAGTTGGCAGGCATTGAGACATGCTGCCCAGGGAAGTGGTTGAGTCACCATCCCTGGATGTGTTTAAAAGCTGTATAGATATGGTGCTTGGGGATATGGTTTAGTGGTGGACTTGGTAAGTAGGGTTAATGTTTGGACTCAATCTTAAAGGTCTTTTCCAACCTAGATGATTCTATGATTCTATAAATCTGGTGCTCCATTAGGAAGGTACCCACTGCTGCAGTCAGAGTGGGCATCAGAGACATGGCGTACCAGCACTGTGAACTCAGGACACCTTGGATCATCTTGGGCTCTGTATGAAGATGGAGGACTAAATACTTTTCTCCTCTCACCCTACAGCTTGTCTGTGAAGTTAGGAACTACTTTGTAAAAATTATCCCACTGCCAGTGTGGGGATGCGCAGGTCACCCTGTGGGAGGATGGCAGGATGAGTTTGGTTTTGTCACTAAAAACATTCCCTGCACACTGGCACTAAACAGTGTAACATTTGTATTTCTGATTCCTTTTACTAGGAATAATCAATATTTATCCCACTCACCAAACTTGGAGAGTGGTCAGTTCACCACTCTTATGTTACCTTTCAACATCCCTCTTGGTGCAGCCAGACATGTGAGGACCAAGTAGGTCAGAAAAAGGGGAAAAACATCTAAATGCTCCTATGGATTTATTCCTGACAATGGATTTCATTATTATATTATCTCACTGCCTCCCCACAGCCCTCCTCCACAGAACAGGCAATCAAGTCTCAGATCTCGTCAGTTATTGCTCTGCCATGCTGACAAACAAAGCAAAGAAACGGCATTTGTTGAGAGCTAAGAAAGCTTTGCAAACACTGCTGATTAGCCAGATCTTGCAGCTTGTGAACTGAGGGTGAGTTCAACTAGAGGTGCTGGGAAAATATCCCAGGAAAAAAAAAAAAAAAAAGATTAAGCATTATAATATGCTTTTTGTTGTTGTGCTCTTGTTTGAGACATAGGGTCTCTGCTTGACTTGATGGGATTCATGAAGCATAATCTTCACATTTACATGAAGGACTTTGATTTTGCTTGTTTGAACCAGCAAATGGTAAAGATTTGCTCCGGGGTGATGGAGGCTCAGTGCTGGGCTTCAAGTGCTGGTCTCTGCTGGTACAAGGCACGTGCTTCTCCGAGGCAGGCAGCACCTCCTGCACTTACAGTTGCCTTCACATCCTTGTAGAACCAACAAACTGGTGTTTTTACAAAACAAACCCTAAACTTGCCCGTGGACATGTGCAAATCTGGCACAGCTATGTCACTGGTGCCCCATCCGACTGCAGTGCCTGGGGACAGATTCCCCGGGGGCGCAACTGACCTCACTCCACCAAGGAGCTTACATCTAAGGAGCTTACATTGCTGTGCGATGCTGCACCAGGAGCAGGGGTTTAGGTTAGAAAGAGAGCACTGTGCAGGGCCTGGAGACTTCCTGAGCATTGGTGGGATCATTTTGTTGCCATTTTCCACTCAGTGGCTGTTACTTCCCCATCCAATCCCTCTCACCCTGATATTTAACATCCCACTAAAACCCTCTGACTTATGCTCCCTTAATCCCCCTGTCCCCTTACCACTGGTGCCTGTGACTTCCTGAGGTACTGTGTTCTGTGTTGCAAAAAGAGCTAAAAATAGTAAATGTGGGCAGAGACCCCATACCCAGCTTCCTGGACCCCAAGAGATGATGGCTGCAGGGGGATTAAACTTCCTACATAGGTGACACAACTGTCTTTGTCTGTGTGTTAGCCCCTCACTTTACCTCCTCCTGTCTCGTGACACTTCCTCTGGGCAACCCTGACAGCCAGACAACAGACTTGCTTGTGTCCTGTGCAGCACCTCCCTTTGGGTGCTTCTCTAAGCAACATGGTGAAAATGAGGGGTAGTCACCAAGCTTGTGGTCCTTGGGAACTTTTTGATGCTGGACGCTTCATAAACTCCTTAGCAGGGTGAATGGGGTATCTGCTGTTAAGGGTACCTGCTCAAACCACAAATCCATCCCAGTGGATTTCCTTCAGTATTCCACCATAGAAAGCCCATAGAGCTGAATTGGGAAAACAATTTCCAGCTCACCTAATAATGACTATCCTTTCAGAAATAATGAAGAAAAGATAGAATTTTTCATTGATGAACCAAATGAGTAAAACTGGCTTTCTCAGGAAGTATGCTGTGGACTAAGGTTTTATTATAAGATGGCTGTTTTTTAATCAAATATGTTTGTCCAAATAAAGATCAAGGTTTCATCTAAGAAGAAGCTTTCACAGAAAGTGCATTCTTAAAAATTGTATTTTTTTCCTTAAAGCGCCAGCATCTGAAAAATGAAGTATACTGATTAAAAGTCTAATGATTTCAATTTGGGAATGATGAGTTGATACATTATGATTGTTTCAAACTGATTGCCAAATGACTCTTATTTTCTTCTGTAACCTAAGCTTCCAAGAAGCACTTTGAGTGTATGTTGTAATGCAGTAATAGGAAAAACTTTTATGCCTCCCAGGCAATGTAGCACAAGGGAGGCAACTGAGAAGAGAATAAGGACTTGAGGCACCCAATTTCCCACTAATCTAAAAACTTTAAGTTTTGATCTACACATTCTACTCATCAGACAGTTTTTGTATTTTATCCCTATTTTTAACTCTTTCCTAAGATTTCCAGGGACCTAAGTCATTTAGTGGAAATTAGCTTAAGTCAGTAATGCCCAGGATATTTTACTTGTCAGTTGTTCAGAAGCTCAAGCAGAATGAGGTGTTGGTCTTATTTCGTTGCACCATCAACAGGTGATACAGGAAAAGCTCTGCAAATTCAGACCAAAGTTTAAATTACTCCATCATCAGCCATTTTCTGGTGCTTCACAGAAGAATTCATGGTTTTTGAACAACAAAAAATAGCACTGGTTTACTCTGGCTAATGGGTATTGTCTCTTCTTAATCAGGATTTTGAATATGGATCTGACTCGATTGCCCTCTTCTGATTTTCTGCCTCAGGCTGTCACTGTTCATAGTTATTAGGGGCAGGACAGGGGAAGAGCTAGATCTCACCCTCCACATCAATGCCATCACTATGCCCTTGTTCTCCACCCCTCAGTGTGGTGTGTTGGTCATGTCCCATGGCGTTTCTGATCCCAGCAAATTATGATACTATTGTTAACATCACTGTGGCTGTGTCCTTAGCCACAAACAGCAGCTGATGACAGTTTTCAATGGTGTCATTCATTCTCCTAGAGGGCAACATCTTCCCAGGCTTCAGTCAGCTAAATGTATGATAAAAGAGGAAAGTTGCTCAACATGTGCTACCACCTTCCCAAATTATTTCCAAGCAAGGTTTGCTGTTCAAAAGGAGAAGAAGAGAAAGGAGTAATGTGTCTGGGAAAGCAGCTCTTGAGTTGCTCTCTCTTGGTCTCCATTGAAGATCTTACTTTCAGAGGCTCCAGCACTGGGAGGTGGTGGGACCAAGCTGACTCTCATTGAGAAGTTCATTCATATCACCTCCAATTTGATGCACACTTGCCTTTCTACTAAAGCACACATGCAAGTAGACAGTGACACTCCCATATGACCAAGGTGTTCATAAGATCATTTTCAGGAGATAAATACCAGCTACTTCCCCTGTTGTACAGACCAGAGACTGAAGCAGGGAGATAGAGGAGCAATCCTACTCCTCATATGTTTGAGATGGCCAAAATAGCTCCTTCTTCTACCATGAAAAAGTTTATATCTCTAAACTTAGACTGTGGGAGGAAACAGGGGAGAGCAGCTGTGCTTCTACTGTGCATACCTATAGAATGGGGCAGAAAGAAGACAAGGACAGGAGGAGATGAAGCACAAGTTTAGCTCTTTTCCAGCTCATATCAATGTGACAGCATGGTCTATTTCAGGGGCCTGCCTTGTGAAAAGGCTGGTCATCTGCAAAGAGCTGTGGCCCTTGATGACATCCTCACTTCCCAAAGCAGGGTGGGTGTCAGGCTGGGTGGATAATGATGCTCAGGGGAAAAGCAGTGGAAGAGTCCCAGGACCTGAGCACTCTCCTGGGATAGTCAGGAGACCATCCTGTCCCAAAACATTAAAATCATTTAGGAGAATATGTCAGAAAGGGAGACAGTTTTCTCCAATATGATGAAGGTTTTGATGGTGCCATGGCCACTGCTCTTCAGCAGTGAGCAGACTCATTACTTTCTCTGTGCTTCCATTTGTGTGTCTGTCATCCACTGAGTTTTAGCACATGCACTAACCCTCTGAGGATGGGCACATGCTCATTTTCCACACAGCACCCAACATGAGAGCATCTGTGCCTATGACAAAATACTCTGGAAAAAATAACTCTCATATCTCCTGCAGAGTGAAGGTAACAAGAGTTTTATTTCAGGTCTTTAAACACAATGCTGCCCACAATATTAAGAATACAAAAGACTGTTTTATGAATTTATCCTCTACTCCATTGAAAGATGTCCTTCTGCATGTCATATTCCCCTTGGAAACAAATGGTCAGCAGCAATAAGATTTTTTTTACTGAAGCAGCTAAACTCCACACAAGGTCAGAACAATATTCATGTTATTTACTCCAGTGTGAGTTATGATCTGCCTACTGTGTACAGCTTTTTCTGTGTTTCCCATTGATGTAAATAAAAGGTCCGTATTGCCTTTCTGCTGATTTTGTGCTTCACTCATTACACTAGCATTCATTTATTCTTTTTTTTATGCATGGTGTATTTCAATGTCTAAAAGCCTAGAGGAGGAGCATGGAGGCAGTAGGACCTCAGGGGGCAGATCTCACCAATGAAGTGACAGGGTGGGAGGCACAGTGCTGAGCCCAGCAGCTTCTGCCCAAACGCAAGCAAGTGGGAAAACAGCTCTGGGGACTACTCCTCTGACAGGATGATACAACACATGGACCACTGTTGCTACAGCCAGCCAAGCCTTAAGGCAGAAATTTCTCAAGGCATGACAGTGAAGGGGCTCTCTTACTCTCATTGGAAGTAAACTGATCCTTGCATCAGGAGGTCTGTGTCAGTTTCTTGAGAGAGTTTTCCAGTTTGGGGGATTAATTTCCTAATTATGTAATTTTCTATTACATGATTGCAGTGAGATTCTAGCCATGTGCTCAAAACAAAGGCAGGCTTACGTTCAGTAGGATGAGTTGATATAAATCTGTGCTTTGGTTCCATATACCCCAGACTGCTTCAAAACTTCAGTATCTTAAACAAATTGAATGACAGAGCATTTTATAAACAGCATGACTCAGTACTGCAGGTCTGTCTCAGAGAAATCTCTCGAGCAGTCTAGACCACCTATAATGCTAATGAGCAGAAGAAGCAGTGGTTTTACATCATCAACACACTAAGGGACATGATCTCTAGGTGCTTACCAGTCTAACTTACTCCACAGAGAGTCCTTTAGATTTACCAGCCACTCACCCTCAAGCATAGACTTTCTGAATTTCTCCCCTCCAGCCTTTATCTTGACAATACAAACAGAATAAATAATACTGCTTTTTGTCCATTATTCATTTCAAATCCATCAAATGACTTAAGCATCTACCTCTGTTTTCACCAGGACACAAAAAAATAATTCCTAATGGTTACATTAATCAGTTTCCAATTGTCTGGTAAAGAGTATAGTTACAGAAAACGATTTTTGGGAAGTATTAGAGAGATAAATACTACCAGGATAGGGAGTACTATGTGAAATTTTCACTTTTTACATAGAGATAGAAGAAAAAATGCTACTCAGTAACAGCAGCATCCGGGTATTCCTGGCAGTGAAAGCCAGCAGGGTTTTTTAATGATGTAATGATTGAATCAGCCAAAGACAATTCTACTTTAGCCCTTTTCTTGCTAAATAATCACAAAAATCATAGTTCATTAATGCATCCTTGGCTAGAGCAAAAACAAATAGACCTTGCTTGAAATACATGTGAAAATAAATAAAAAGAAAGGTAACAGAAAATTTGCAATTTTAAAAGGGGAAATTAATTTCAAAGGAAGATAATGAGGTTAGCTCAAGGACAAGAACATCAATGAAACCTGAAATTTCTTTACATAAAAGTGCAAGATGATTCAATGGAGCACAGAAAACAGGTGTTACAGATAAAAAGGATAAAGGGCAAGTTGCAAAAAAAAGTTGATACAGAACTTCCAAAGACTATTAAAATAAGAAAGTTCTTAAATTGGAAACTCAATTAAAGGAAATGGGCCTGTGTGCAAAGAATGCTAAAGACGCATAATTAAATTAATACTTTGCTGTAGTGCTAAAAATGGGAATGTTGAATAGAAGAGGTATGGGGGAAAAAAAGATAGATAACAGAGGAATGTAAGAACAGAAACAAGAAAAAACAGCTTTAAAAAGCTAGTAGATACTCAAAATCTATGGTGCATTCTCAATATCTAAAGGCAGGAAGAGTCAGCATACGAAAATGCAGGGGCAGAGAAAAGGAGCCTTGTAAATTAGTCAAACTGTGAGTAAAGACAAAGGCAGTACCTATATACAAAAGGAAAAGCAAAGTAATACAGGCAGCTTCAATTTGCTTGCTTTAAAGAGGCAGTATATTAGGCAGGAGAATGAACGGCATGGAAAGAATATTTTTTTAAAAAAGGGCATAGATGGAAAATGGATTAAAAAGCATTAACGTTTGTAAAAGTCATGCCAGACAAACTTGGTTTCTTTTTCTGATGTGACTGCTTTCTGCACAGGGATCTGCAGTAGGTCAACTATTTGTTATGATGCCACATGAGAGAATTCATTCTTTAAACTGGGAAAAAGATGAGATTAGGCAAAGAATAGTAAAGTGAGGAGAGAGCTGATGAAAGAGGAGATGGTGGCAGTCCTGTAAGATGCAATTTCTGTTTTGAGGGGTGTCAGTAGCAGGGTTCCTCACAGCAGAGCCTTTGAAATGTTTCTACTGAATTTTTAATTAATAATATATTAAAAAAAAACAAAAGTGAAGGGAAGTGTTGATGAAATATCCTGATGTCACAATGACAGAGGGGAGTGTGGATCAATAGGAGGAGATGAGTATCATTCAGGAAGACTAAAATCACCATGAGAACAGAAACAAGAGAGGCAGAAAGTGATTATACAGAATTCAAGTTCATACACTCTGAGAAAGGAAGGATCTTTGCACAATTCTATAAATTTCTCTCTATCAGCTGAAAATCATATACTAGGGGAAAAACGTGGATGTACTAATCAACCTGAGTAGGCCATAAGCATAACAAGGGTATAAACGAAAGAAATAACACTAGAGTGATACTGCTCAAGCACTACCAGTAGGACGAGACAGGTATTAATACCATCTGGGCAACAGTGTAGACTTCTGGCAACTCACATTCACAAAAATGAAATTAAATGTGTGGAGGTGCAGAGGAAGGCTGCTGGGAAGCAGAAAGGAATGGAGACCCTTTTTTAAGTGATGAGATCAAAAATGTAACCTTATTCAGCCTGACTAGCAGTACAAAAGATCTCTATACATTCACTTGAGGTAAATATGGGACGGGTGCAAAAAGATCTACTGAATTTAAAGGAGAATATTGGCATAAGAACAAATGGCAATAAACTAACCACAGAGCTGGAAATGAGGTTTCCCCTCAGAGGCATGAAGTTTTGGAACAGCCTTCCAGGAGGACTGAGTTCAAACACACAACTGCTTTCAAGATGGAGTTAGTCCAGTCTCTTAAAGGGCTTTTATGACATGGCTGCTGATGAGAGCAGGGGGAAGGCCATGGTTAGATTTGGTGAGTCAGAAGTGCTACGCTGCTAATGCAGAACTTGTTGGCAATGCAAGTGTTGCAGCAATAACAGCTCTGTTTCAGCAAAGTACAGATGTTCCCCCATAGTAATGGGGTGCATGGGTAAAGAGCTATACTGAGTGAACATGTCAAAACAGTAAGCATGCTCCTCTGTGTTTGTCTGTGATCTTCGACCAGAAGGATAGTTTTAACTTTAAGTTTCTTGCAAAAAGTTTCTTGCAATAATTTATTCCTAATTGTCAAAAATAGTTGCAAAAAACATTGTCAAGAGCTGTCTGAGTGGTTCTTCCCCAGAGTCAGTTCACCAGTATTGTTGTAAAGGTGAGGCAAGCAATTTTTTGTATCCTTATATGTACAAAAGGATCACAAGCATTGCTGAAACAGATTTATCTGGGCAGGTAAATTAAAAACATAGGTGTTTTACAATTGGAAGAGTTAATGATGCTGGCTGAGGGGACTCTGTTCACAAAAGTAGTGATTGGAATTTACAAATTCAGTCTCCCCTTTTCCAGGTTAAAGAGCCCAAGCTCTCTCAGCCTCTCCTCATAAGGGAGGAGAGATGCTCCACTCCCTTCAGCATCTTGGTGGCCCTACGCTGGACTCTCTCCAGTGGTTCTCTGTCTTTCTTGAATTAGGGTGCCCAAAACTGGACACTTTTACTGTACTCAATTGAGTGGTTCCAGGTACAATTTTACCATTATTATCCCTGAATTCCAGTTTCACAAGTCTCAGCTCCCTGTGTCTTGGGAATCAGCTCCTTAGAGTGTCAGCTTCTGTTTTTAACAGTTACGGGGGAAAAGCTTGAAAGTGTGACTTGAGCATATGCCAAAGATTTAGAAACAAAAATTAAACAAAACGAATGCCAAATTTTAATGCTTGTTTTTATGTAAAACCAAAAATACTCTATTTTGAAGCTAATCTCATAACTTTGGAGACCTGGTGTATTATTCTTGAAAGCTTGATATTGGCAACACTATTAACTCAGACACTCTTTCAAGAGGATTTGTGGAAATAGACTGAGAGCTACAGTGTTCTGGAATAATGGGTCCCCAAGGAAAACCCAAGGAATTCTTATACTCTCTAGTAAATCTGGTAAAAGGATAATGCTTGATCTCCTTCTTTCCAGATTAAGATTACAGAGGAGGGACAACAAATGCTGTCAGGAAGAAGATGTACCTGGATATGTGAGATGCAGAGTGCAAGTAAACAGGATAGCTGTCTTTGGAGAGGTTCAGCATACCTATATCATGCAAGTGGAGAGGCAGCCCTGATGTTCACTGGAAGGAGTGTTAGAGAGGAGCTGAGTGGAGCTGGGAGGAGGCCGGAACCCTTTGGCAGTGAGCACCCTTCCTTGTTTTACCTGCAAGCTTGGGTTTGACACATTCAGAGGTGAGATGAAGACCGCCAGACACATGCAAAGTTGTGTTCCCGTCTATCTCCACTTTTCCTTAGCTGGGCATCTCTGTGTATCTCATGGTGCTTAGGAAGAAGGGATTTCTGTCTTGGGCATGTTATCATAAGAACTCCACAAAGACTATACAAACCTATGAAGCAAATTCTTTTCTAGAGCAGAAGATAGTGCTAGGACCTGTCATGGGCTGAGGGACATGTTCAGTGTTGGATCACAGGGAGACACAGCACTTACAAGTTCCCTCTCAGGGCTCCTTTTAAGCCTAGTGCCCCTTGATGTAACTTGTCCCTATCAACCACTTTCTTCTGCTCTGAAAACCCACATACCAGATGCTGCTTGTCATCTGCCAGCCAGCTGTGGAGCATATGGAGCTGCAGAGCAAGACAGAGACTACAACCCTGAGTTACCAGTGTAAGAAACACAGCCCTGCGAGAGAAACAACAGCATGAGTCTCACACCGAGTGCACGGGATTGTGTGGGTCTAGTCACTGAAGGGTAGGAATGTGGATGTTTGCTACAGATCTGGAGCTGAGTACAGACACTGCAAGTAGGGAGAAGCTCACCAGCCCATCTTCAACCCACATAAGCATTTGGGGTTGCTACTACTATGGATCAGATAGGGAAAAGAGCTTAGATTTGTTGCTTGGAGCAGTCAAGCCACTGAATGCAGCAATAAGCCCTCTCAACTTGTTTGCACAGAGGATGAACCTGACACTTCTGAGTTTATAGCTGAGCACTAAATGGAAAACAGACTGTGAAAGGGGTTTTTTTCCATCTCTGGTTTTGTGGGAGGAGAAAACTAAAATTTCACTCAAAAGTAGTTTTGTGCCTGCAAATAGGATTTATTTTTATGAGATTTATTTTTAATTCAATCCAGATGTTTATTTATAAAATAATTTAGGACTTATATACAAACAGACATCAAAGAAACCTTCTTGGAGCGACACTGTCAGTAGCAAAGGATTTTAATGATCCATGAGGCGAGTGAATGGCTTTGAGGAGCATCAGAGTGCACTGAGGGAGCGCATGCATGGATTCAATTAGGAACCCCTTCCAAGGTCACTCAGACACTGCAGGAACGATGCCCACTTTGGGAACAGGGTGCCAACTATTACTCACAGTGTGATGTGGAGTATTGCAGGGCACACATGCTTTCCCAAAGACAGCACCAGGAGAACATCTGTCTTAAAGAGTGTCACATAAGCTACTCACCACAACTGCTTTGGGTCATTCCCAGCCCTTGGAGGAGGCATATATCCTGAATGGGGCACATAGGGACCAGATGCTATCCCACAAGGCTGAAGTACTCATTCTGTTTCCCAGACCCAGGGGTTATACTGCTGCCCAGAACCCCCATGCCAACACAGAGCCAGGGCTGTGACCCACCGGAGGGATCTGGAAGAGGGTGGATACTCAGAAGTATTATGTCTTTAATTCCTTTTCAGGCAACCTGCAAATCCCACTCCACTAGGAGGTGACATTTGGTGCCATCCCCCAGCTTGAAGATTGATGGCTAAATCCTATTAACCCCGGGCAAATTCACTGGGACAAGTACTGATGTGTCACCTTAGTCTCTACTCCATCTCCACAGAAAACTGTGCGATGATTTGCTTCCTTATGTTGTTTGTTTTTTGTTTTTTGGCTTTTTATTGTGTGTGTGGTTTTTTTGTGTTTTTTGTTGTTGTTTTTTTCTTTCTTTTTCATGTTTTCTTACACTGTTTAAACTCTGTGTCTTTCTAAAATTGGTTTCTATCAAGCAGTGGTGCACAGGTCTTTGTATCCTCAGTAAGTTCTGGTAATTCAATATAAGCAAAATTTTAATTGCACAAGACATCTACTCCAGTTTAACAACTAAACAATTAAAAAGATATTTTATTAAATTTGTGCAGATTTGTTTCTCTAAGTATCTCTTTTATTGACATCAGATTGACTGAGTAAAAAGGTGCATTCAGGAGTACAAATCAGAGGTTTCCACTCAGGTTTGTGCTTCTGGATATTAGGGGTTGGAAGGGACCTAGAAGATCATCTAGTCCAAACCCCCCCCAGAGCACCTAGACCAAGTCACCTAGACCAAGTCACCCAGGAACAGATCCAGGCGGCTCTTAAGTGTCTCCAGAGATGGAGACTCCACAACCTCC
>JANHGL010024895.1:9085-25530 GCA_024611195.1 Ceyx melanurus | reverse complement strand
ACCCACAGGCATTCTACCCTTCCATCACTATTACTATTACTGATCTCCAGACTATCAATTCCCTGTCTAACATACAAAGCCACTCCCCCTCCTTTCCTGCCTGGTCTATCCCTCCTGAAGACTTTGTACCCATTTAGCACAACACTCCAATTATGGGCATCATTCCACCAAGTTTCTGTGATGGCAAATATATCATAGTTACCCTTTTGCACCACAGTCAGAGGAGCAGAGATAAGTATTAGTTTAACATGTTCAACTCAAGTTCGTGCTATTTTAAGATTAAACATTTCCCAGAAGACCCCATCTGTAGTTGAAAAGGACTCACCCTGCTATTTTAGTATATTTTTTAATAGAAGACAGATTTCATGCTTCATTTAAAAAATAGATGGTATCTCTATATTGGCAAGATCTCCATAACTCTATGGCAAAGATAAATATTAGCTTTTAACCAAATTTTATACCTCTCACGTATCAGTCCCTCCATTGTACAGGACCAGAATCATGTCTGGCCACACCATATCTTTGTCTGTGATGGACTGGAGCTGTTTCATTTGGCTGGTCTCAGTCTGGGATCCCATTTGAGTCCTTGCAGAAGAGAGTGGGCAACAAGAATCAGTCATGTCAGCTGTATAGGATTCCATAGACCTATGCATGGACCAATGTCACCCAACCCTGCTGCTGCTGCTGAATCTTGTGCAGTTTTCTTCCTACACCAGATATCAAAGGAAAATATAACATTAATTTTCAGAAAGAAAATGATATTGAAATGTCCATGTCTTCTGCAGAGAGGCAATAGGCTACTCTGAATTATAAAGCACAGAGAAGAAATGTTTTGGTCTGGGCTTATGAGAAAATAGAGTTTGAGGTTATGGGAATTCCGTAAGAGACAATGTCTCACAGTAGTAAAAGATTATAACACTGAATTACAGTTCAAACCAGTAAGTGTTAGATTATGCACAGAGACATGTAGACTGTAAGGCTTAACAATGCACCAAAACTGACAACACCAGAGCAAGGCAAAGAACCTCCTTCTAAAATCCAGTTTAATAGTGCCCGACACAGAATGAGTAATAATGTTAAGCAACACAGGACGGACCACAAAACACTTCTATATGAAATAGTTATTATCCCATGTGCTACTCTTCCTATCACATTATTTCCTCAGATAATCATAATATTGTGCCAACAGCACCTTCATTTTAGTTCATTATTCCTCCAGCTTGCTTCCTTCACAGGGAGCAGGGCTCACACCAACAATGCCCTCGGGGCTGTGAGCAAAGCCATGCGCTCCTTGTGCCCAGAACAGAGGAAGCCCTTTTTTTGGTCCCTTTCTTCAGTTGTCTGTGGTTTTTCCTTCAGGCAATTGCAACATAGTAAGAAAGATTTTCGTGGAATAGAATAAAGAAATCCCTCATCATCACAAGTCCTTCAGGCACTGAGCACTTTTCTAGTCTGTCCCATTACATCTGTTTTCTTTTTGTTCTCACTTCTCATCAGTTGGGTTCTTACATTTGCATCTCTCTGGTGCAGTCTCTGCTCTAGCATTGTACAGCATGTTCCTGCTGAGAACTATCAGCTTTAACTTTCTACAAACATAAAAAACCCCTCTTGTCATTATTTTGTCACACTTTCAGCTTTTAGTAACTAATTCACAACAATAAACCTCCTGGTTGCCATTAGAGGCAGGCTGCCAAGAAGTTTAGATGCAATCTTGTGTTATGTTATTATAAATGTTTCCCAAAACCCAATGTGAATAGACTTACATTTTGTGACTTAAAGTAAAATATTTGCTTAGTTTTATATTCAAAATGTTATTTCCCAGAGCTGGAAATGTGATTGTAATGATTTGAGGCTTCAATGCCAGCACAAACCTCATGCAGCTCAAACACTAACCCAAATATACTTTGTTTACATACAGTAAGTTAAAATAAATAAGATCACCTTATTGTTTCCTAATGTCTCTTCATCTATCCATGCATGTGTCCTACTATCTGGCCTTATATTTCAGTTCCTGACACTGGGTCTGGGATTTCTGAGGAGTGGTTTGTATAGCACCCAGCACAACAGGAAGGGAAAGTAAAAAAAAAAAAAAGTGGATTTGTCATTTGAGATCACGAGAAACATGTACATTTTCCCTGTGGCCAGTGTCAGGGAAAATGCATAATTTCTGCCACACAGACAACAAAACTGATACTGACCAGATGCAAGGACCAAGCATAACACTGATAAGGCAGGGGCAGGAGTGAGGCCCAGGATGGCATCTGAGCTGTCTGACATCTATGACTGGGCTGTAGGAACTAAAATGTTTTTAAGCAACATCAGCAACAGAGACAAAACTTCATTTTGGAAAACTTCATTTCAGTTGCTTCAGAAAGGTACAAAATCATCCTCCACATTTTCCTTCGCTCTTATTTGTGACTTTTGTCACAACACTGTCCAACCAACCAAGAGAGAATGGCTTTATCCATCTTTTTCTTCCACTTGTGCGTTAACCAATTCATTGACTCATGAGTGCCTGTTCTATCCATCTAATGACACAACTCCATGGGTCTTTGCAGATCCCATGCAACAAATGTGGTGGACATTAACTTTCCCTCCTGCTGGGCACTTGAGAAGATAAAAGTCCCCTCTTTTTGCTGTTAATTTCTGCTATAATTCCACAGATGCAATTTCACACAATCTAATTTCTAGCTCCTGGGCCCACGTTCATTCTTGTCCAACTATTCCTCTTGACTGAGCTGATTAGATTATAGACAAGGGCAGTGTCTGTAAATGCAAGGTCATGTTGCTTAAATGAAATCTAAAGAAGTTACAGTAATATATATAATAGAACTTTGACATCTTTACTCTTAAAAGGGTGGGGGAAAGGTGCTCAGCTCGCTCCACTCTGGCATCATTTGGTCTTGAGAAAAACAGTGTGTCTTAGTATTCCTTTGGAAATCCTTAGGGATGTATTTCTGAGAAGTATTCATATTGATTGCTCCCAGCAGCCAGGTTTCTGGAGCCATTTGCTGTTCCCACAGGTACTGTGTAACCTACGGGTAATATGCTGCCCCCACACACTGTCATTGAACAGCTGAGTGGCAGGAATCAGGATGGACACCAGAGCAAGCAATAATGCTGCCTCCTACAAGTCATATTGCTACTTACTGCAGACTACATCTGGGCTGCAGTGTACAGCATAGTATATGTTATCACCCTTGCTACAGAGCAAATAAACTTGGAGCAAAATACAGATACTTATCCACAAACAGATGTACTTTGACTACTGCAAAACAAGTTTAAAACTTGTGATATTTAAAAAGGTTTAGTAGCCTGGCATACTGCACAGTTATTTAATCCAACAAAGCCGTTTTCAATTTTTTTTGGCTACTGTATTTTTCTTTTCCTTTTGAAACAAATGGATGATGGAGTTATACAATATGTGACACATGCTGCTTATTTACCAGGAACATAAAAACCCCCTAGTTCACAACACACAGCATTGGAAACTGAACAAGCTTCTGTGCTCAGGGTTTGCAGCCTTGGTCTTGATGGCCATCAGCCCAAAAGCACTTCCTTACAAGTGTTTCTCCAGCTACTCCTTGCTGCCTTGTTTGCCTTCCTCACTGGTGTTTCTTATATTTCTCACAACTCTTTATCCAGCCTTATCTAGCAAAGCATTTTCACTTCATATTAATATTAATATTGTCCCTGTTAACAAGCACTAGAAATGAAAAACTGATATTTCATTCATGGGAATTAGAATGAGAATAAAGTGTTTTGGCTGGACTAGAACAGGGTTTCAGCTGAAAGGTCAACCCGGTAGGGTAATGAGAAAAGGGCAAGAGTGGTATGGAAAAGGTAGCTAAACTGCATTTTTCTAATCTGATCTAGCCAAAGAGCCAGGAGAAGCAGTTCATCAAGCAGAACAAAAGCTAAATGCTTATGCATTGCTGAAATGTAGTGTCATCGGTGTACAGCTCAAAACCAAAATGGCTCTGAGTATTTAACTAGAAACAAATACAGTTCTAGAGCTGAATATGAAATTCTGTTTTCAGGTAAGAATTTCAGAGCTGGCCTGCAGCACAAGGAGTAGAACAAGAGCCATAACTGCTTTGTTGCTAAAATAAACAGAATTAGCACTGTACCTCTAGCAGTTTTTCAAGGTACCCTGCCCCAGCTCCCACTTCCGTGCTGCATGTATCTTGTTTTGGACAACTGTTGCCACTATTTAACTGCACAGAGCAGTTATATAGTCAAAACAATTTGTTGGGAAGTGGCTGAGGTCCCAGTCCCATCCAGGGTCTGGTTAGGGAATGGGTTAGGGACAGATAGGGACTGCATGCCTGCTCACGAGATGGGAAAAGAAAACATGCTACCAGAGGAGAGGCAGGAAAACTAACCTTTAACAGCCCAGAGCAAAAATTCAGTGTCTGTGTTTGAGGCACCAGCAATATTGTGAAACATGATCACCTAAACACAGGAAACCAAGATGGACCCGATGGAGGGACACAGAAGGGTTTGATGCTACTTGTTTAATTTCTGCAAGAAGCTCAGACACGTCTCCTCCCTCCTGTACACCTGAGGTCCAAGCACCAAGGTACTGAGGTCCCCATGCTCTCCATATACTGTTCAGGCTGCATGTGCCCACGTGGGTCTGGGTCATTCCCAGCCGCAATCCAGCAGTCCTAGCCACCAGTTTGGCACAGGCACCGGTGTACACAGTGCCCACAATGTGATGAAATGCAGTTCAATTCCTCTGGGCCCTTTCCTGATGGGATTGTCCTGATAGAAACAGCTATGGAAACATTCCTGATTTCAGCCCCAAATCCTTTATCATCTGCATGATAAATGCAAATAGTTCACTCTCTCATGCCAAATGATGTCCCCATGTTGCAGCTCCTCCTTTTTCAGTCGTCCCCAAGAACCCACCTATCTTGATTCAGGTTAAGGCTGGTGGGAAATGACAAATCCTTTTCACATAAATCTTAACACTGGCTTGAGTTTGTTGAGAAATAGTGGTGATTTATGGGGGATTAGCAGATCAGAGTTGAGGAATGTAAAGAGGTTTAGACTAACTAAGTGGAACGCTTAGAAATGGGTCATGGAGAATTTGATGTAGGCTCAGGACTCTTAAATGATCTGCAGTAAAAAGTAGAAGACTGAAGCATGCATTTCAAATACCCCTTGCAGCACAGGAGGTGTTTCCCCGTGCTACAATCTGGAAAAAAACTCAATGTCGGCAGCCTTCTGTGTGATGCTAGCTCCTGGTTCCTAAAGGCTAGCAGAAGCTTAAAATTAGACGTGCATTTATATCCAGTGTATTTTATTATTTGTATTTATGTGTTTCCAGCCACTGGAGGGACAGTGTGGTAGAAAAGGTAGTAAAATAATCAGGCAGTGGGTCTCTGTGATATGTTAAAGGTAATGCAGTCAGGGTCTTTTCTACAGGAGAAGAAACTGAGACAAAAAAGGAACAAATAGAAAAAGTGTCTTTTTTTTTTTTTTCAGTAAAGATGGGGAAAGTGAGGAACAACCACCTTGTACCTTGCTTAGATTTTTTTTTTCCCCTTATTTTTGTGGTTCTTGTGATTTTTATGTTGCACTGCATTGTAAGTAAGCACATGACACTTGCTGAAGCTTAGAGCTTAGTTTCAAATCCCCAGGCTCATAAACCAGCAGCTCCTTGCTGAACTTGTCAAGAGCTGCCTTCTGCTTTTGACTTGGCCTAAAACTTCAGGCACATGGCTGATGTCACCCATCACCCACACATCACACCCTGCATGGAGCACAGCCCTGCCCTACCCTGCATGTGTTGGGAGAGAATAAGTAGTGAATATCAGTTGGGCAATTGAATGCTGAGGTTCAGCAGTCCAGGTGAATAATTACAAATAGGTCAGCTTGAGTAAAATTATTTGGAATCACACAAGTTGGTACAAAATAATACTCATGTGAGAAGCCCTGACAGAGCCAGTGGTCTCCCTGCAATTACTGGGAATTACATTATGCAGAACTAGACCCTACTTATTGCATAACATTCATATATTTTGCTGCATCTTATTAGAATAATCTGTTTATCCAACTACTGAGGAATATTTCTTATGTGTTTTGCAAGAAAATTTCAGAGCACTGCCAGATGGTCCTGTTTCTGAATTATCTTCTTTATTTTTCCATAAGGCCAAAATTTACTTTAATTTCACCAACTACAAGACAAAAAGAAGAGCAATTAAGTTCAACCATATAAACTTTTTAATGTGGTTTTAGGAGATTCTTTAATGTTTGTGTGTTAGCAGATAAGCCATGCATCCACCCATCCACTTAATTATAGGCCTAGTACTTTCAGTCACTGTTTTTTAATTTAATTTGCTGCCCAGTTAGAATCTGAAGAAATCTTTGCTGTAACACACCTACCACTTGCAACTTCTACCATCTTAACTATAAACTTCTAAAAAGAGCAGTTCTTCACCATGGTGAGACTTTGTAAGCAGCCTTATTTTACAGCACTTCATCATTCATCCTCATCTAGAGGATAAGAAATAGCATTTATGTATTCTGAACTCTGAGCAGAGATGGATGCACAGAGGTTTAAACAATTGCCTGTGACCTCCATTAAACACAATCAGTACTTTTAAAAGTGACCAGGGACTCTTGGCCCAGAAGGCCAATCTCATCCTGGGTTGCATCAGGAGAAGTGTGGCCAGCAGATCAAGAGAAGTGATTCTGTTCCTCTGCTCTGGTCAGACCTCACCTGGAGTACTGTGTCCAGCTCTGGAGCCCTCAGCACAGGAAGGACATGGACCTGATGGAGTGTATCCAGAGAAGGGCCACAAAGATGATAAAGGGGTTGGAACACCTCTCTTATGAGGACAGGCTGAAGGAGTTGGGGTTGTTCAGCCTGGAATAGAGAAGGCTCCAGGGAGACCTTATAGCCACCTTCCAGTATCTGAAAAAAAGACTGGAAAGAGCCTGTTTCCAAGGGCCTGTAGTGAAAGGACAAGGGGTAATGGTTTTAAATGAGAAAGGAATGGATTTATATCAGAAATAAGGAAGAAGTTCTCATGATAGTGGTGCAGCACTGGAACAGGTTGCCCAGGGTGGTGGATGAGGCCCCATCCCTGGAGACATTCAAGGCTGGGCTTGACCAGTCTCTGAGCCACCTGCTCAAGTTGAAGATGTCTTTGCCCTTAGCAGGAGGATTGGACTAGATGACCTCTAGAGGTCCCTTTCAACCCAGTCATTTCTATAATTCTATGATTCTCACTTGACTTTCCTTCCAGGTGCATAACCCAAGACCCTTTCAGAAAATCTGTTTCTCAAGGCTGGGATGTGACTGAGATGCTCTGGACATCTCAACCTGGGCACCTTGCTCCTGATTCATGCTCATCGAAAAAAAGGAGAGTAAACCCAAGGCAGGCATAAAGAACTAAGCAGAGAAATCCGCCTTCCTGGAAGAAGCCCCTGCCCCTTGCCTACCCAAGAAGGGCAGCACTTTCATTTCCAGCTCTTCTGATTATTAATTGAAAATAGTTCAGACAAACTTTACTGGACAGAGATATTTCAAGCCATCCTCCAGCAACGGCATAACTTGTATTTACATAATAATCTTCAAATCACTATGGACTTTGACTGAGCAAGGTTTCATAAGTGGATGTTAGCAAAAGCTTAAGCTTGGTGTAACGGGGAGAGGCATTCATCACCAAGATGTGAAGGTTAGTCACTTCGGTGCTGCTATTTGTGTCAACTGAAAAAAAAACAACTAACCACCATTGTTGAGGTTATTAAAAAAGAAAGAGATCGAATTAGCACGTGGCTCCTGCGTTCACTTATTGGGTCACTGCAGGAACATTCAGGGATCACTTATCTGACACCAAGATGGCAAAAAAAATTTGTTAAAGTGCATTTCACTTTACCAAAAGGAATAGTAATATCATCATAAATCATTAAAGAGCAACGGGGATTTAATGTGGTGGTGTAAAGAAGCCGATAGGCTCTCATACATTATACCTCATACAGAAAACTGCATTTGCACCAGCACAAGGGGAGTTTCTGCCATATGACAAACTAGTCTCTGGCTGTAAAGACAAGTGCCATGAGGCAGTTGCTAAGGATTTTTGCTCTCCTCTGCATCAGCAGCTCCCAGGACACAAAGGCAGTGACTTAATGAAACATAAAACCCTAAGGGGAAATTCACATGGCTTAGTGCTTCAGATCTCAAGTCTACACTGCCAGTGACACCCATATAAACCTCCAAGTGAGTGTCACTGGAGCTTGTTGGGACAGGGAGCAGTGCAGGAAGGATTAAGCATGGAACTGGATCCAGCAAGCAGTAACATAGACCTCAGTTTGGCTGTAGAGTGGATGGAGTGGAAAGTGCTGCAAGTGGTATGACATGTCTTTGTAACAAACTACAGCTGGTGTCACTGCTGGAACATGCAGAAGGGCTTGGAGGAGGGATGTTAATACCATCATGGAGCCATGCTCCAAACAGAAACTAATTTGCTCTTGGGGTCTGGGATAGTAGAGAAGAAAGTCCTTCATAATGTCTGCCCTGAGACAGATCTGCCCTACAAAGACGATTTTGAGGCTCATCTAAGCCAAGTATCAGTATTCAGAAACCCAACAACTATGAAAAATTTATTAAAGACCCCATAGAAAATAGGTGGCAAGATACAGATGGGGACTTTGAGCATTATCAGCCAAGCCCTAGGTCAGTGTTGCAATGACCAGAGAAACTACTGTTTTATACACTGACTTTCTGCTAATAGATACAACTGCTGCAAGGCTTAATTAATAAATGTCTGTACAGATCCTTGAATGAAATTTCTCTAGATGTAGATAGTCCGAAACTGATCCCACACATGCTCACCAGGGCAAGGACTATGGTAAGACAACTGTGTTTGCACTGCGCTTAATGACTAGAGTTTCAAGTCTGATGGGGGATCAGGGTCCTACTGCAATGTAAATACAGAAAAGCAGTGATTATCAGGACAGGGGTTCTTGAAAGGTTCCATCCCTCACAGCAGAGATGTTTGACAGTCAGTGACTCAATGTTCTGTCTTTCATAACCATAATGACTCACAGCCCCAGGATGGAGAACGAGTGTAAGACAGGGAGTGCTATTGTTCAGAGCCCATCAAAATAAGCAAGGTCATTTTCATCATTTAAAAATAAAATTATAATCGCTTTGATTAATCTGGGGGGAGGGAGAAGGGAGAAATATACAAAAAAAAAAAAAAAAGAGGAATCAGTAAATCTGCAGAAATTAAAGTTCATAAGGCGATGCAAACTTGAATTTCATAACCACAAGCAAGACAAAGCAGGAGCTTGACTTTGATGCCATTTGATCATCCATAAATCAAGATTAACCCCATGTGGATTTATTATGTGGTAAGTCTGGCATAAAACAAGAGAAGGATCAGGCTCTGAGTGCTAAGTACATCTGGGTACCTTCTGCATTGCCTGACACTCTAAGGATCAGAAAGATTGTTCCTCACCACTGTGTGGCCTTACAACATAGACACGTATCTTAGGATAAGTAAATAATCTCTAAACATGTAGGAAAGATGGCTTAAACACGGGAGGTAACTAGCATCATCTGTAGCACTCCCTGCAGTATGTCCCAGTATGCAGCTCTCGAATGAGATGTCAAGGTTATGGTTTGAGATGGCTGACACAATGCAGTTTGGAATTTGTATTTAAAAACAATGTCGTGTTTTTAAATGTAATGACATACCAACTCTAGATGAGAAGCTGGAGGTAGATCTTTCACTGTCAACAGCTGATGTTCACTGCCATCTATGCATTTCTAAATTATCTTATCTGAGGACACAAGCACTGGCCTCCACCAGACCGCAATCAGCTCAAAGACTTAACTGGTCAGCAAAGTGGAGTTCTATGATGATTTCTGAACAAAGTGAACTGTGATTTTTAATGTGTTCCTAAAACTGAAAACCATTTGTCTAAGTGTTCTGATTTCTCAGAAGTTCTGAGTATCTACCAGGGCATAGATCACTGGGTACTTGGTCCACCTGAAACTCAGACCAGTGAAATTATGCCATCAGGGAGAAAAGCCTCTCTGAAAAGGACTGTTTGGTGAGTTCTGGGCAAGATGGACAATCTTTCTGAAGGTCACTGGTAATTCCAATCAAAAAAAAAAAAAGAGTTTTATTCATGGATGCTACACACAAATGAGTCTCATCCGTCTCTTTTGCAGTGTTCCTGCACACCATTTGGTTTCTGTCTTTCACAGGGTAAGTTACACCAGAAAGGGTAAATGATCCATTTTAGCTGATTGACAGCTGCACAACGTTTATATTCTTCCTAAGAAGACATATGATACTCTTTCCCTATCAGAGAAACATTTTGACCAGTGGCATCACCAGATCAGTTTCCTAGATCACAAAAAACTGTTCCCTCATGCTGGTGTCATGTGGCTTAATCCTGCTAGCCTTGCTCAGGCAAAATGCCACTGGTGGATACTCCACAGTGTTGGGAGTGTTCATCAGAAGAAAGGGAATGCTTAAGAGTGAGGTGACAAGTGCCGAGGAGCGAATGCTGGGTATAGCTTTCGCCTGGCTGGGTGTGCAAGCATAGCCCAGCAAGTCACAGAGGGATTTGTGATTCTGTAAGAGGCAGTTCCCATCCATATCCCAGCACCGGAGAAGGCTTGTTCCACCTCCTGTTTTCAGAGTGGGTATTCTGATAGCTAGAGAGAAGGCCAGAAAAAAATTGTGCAATATAACCTGCATGGTTACTGATTAAACACTGTGCTTTTTAGTGTCCCCTGGTGCTGCTCATCGAACAAGACCTGTGCATCACCCCTGGGGGGTGGAAATAACACCTACAAACTTTAAACAGGAAGAAGAATAAGGGGCAAGTTAGACATTTGATTCTTGGTGGTAGGCACTACCTAGGCAAATATTTGTAAAAGATAGCTCTGGCTCTTTGAACAAGGAAAGGAACCAGAGGGGCAGGGACACATCCAAGGTCAGCCAGAAAATCTGTGGCGGACTGAGATTTTTGGGTCCCAGCCCAGCCCCCACATTCTAGACAGCACCACATCTCACCAAGAACCAACAGCTTCACACTTGGCTTTGCCTGTGCTATGTTTTCTTTCTTCTCTGTGTTTGGGCCTTGTTTTGAAACGCTGGATTTTCTCCCATTTTCCTGAATCTTGTTTCTGGTTTCTTTTTAATGCAGTAAATGCTTTTGGGTGCAGTTCCTTGGATTATTGAGTGCAAACCATCTGAGATCTAGGAATAATGTCAAGCTTCTAAACATGTAATTGGCAAATCTTCCCTGTCACCAATTGAAAATGTCATAAAACAGATAAGGTCCTTTGCTACAGACAATTCAAGTCCTCAATTACCACCAAGGATTTAATGAAGGTTAGAAGTTACTTCTCTTTAACATTTGAGTAGGTCACTGGGATTTCTGAGACATAGTGCTGTACCTGGAGTTTAATGAGTGGGACATATGAATACTTGTTGAAGTTGCTATCTTGTTGACTTAAGTTTCCCATATATCAGAAGAGAAAATTCAGCTAACTAATGACTGGATGAAGGAGAAAGCAAACCATGTTTTTCCCATGGGTAAGTTCTGGTTACAGATCTAGTATGACTTGACACAATGTTTGTTGAAAGCTGTGGGATTTCCCATTGACTTCACTGGGTTTTCGACAGGCACATAGTTTGGAAGGACCAAAATGTCACCAGCCATATCACTGGTATAGAGATTTCAAAACCCCACTGGGAGGTTTTATTTCTATTTTTTTTACAGTGTTTCCTTAGTGGGGACCTGGTGATACAGTAAGAGTACAGAAACCTCATAAAATCCCACATCAAGCCTTGCTTATCTAAATATGAAAAACAGCTCCAGCTCTGCAATAGCTTCTGATCTACATTTTACCTGAAGTCTGCAAATAATTTCAAAGCTGAACTCAGCTCTGCACACTGGCCACCCACTCTTACCTGCCCACTCCCTGGTACACAGGAGAAATGTTCAGCAGAGGAAGAGAGGAAGGAGAGCTACTTTCTGCAAAAATGAGCTCCTGGAAACTGCTTTTTTACTGTAAAAATAATTGCTGCTTAGCACAATCCTCCTTGCCCCAAATTTTCCTTAGAGTCCTTTCTTTTTCAGATCTGACATGCAGAACATCAGCCATGCTGAGTCAGCTGATAATTGCACCCACACTGCTCAAACATAACCTCACATCATCCTTGGGGATGGTGCTTTCACATTGTTTCTTGCTTAACCTAGAAGGTTCCTTAAGGCACAGAGCATTTCTGTCTGCTTGCTGTGTTCCTTCCCTGTCCCCAGCAAGACAGGGCTGAGAGAAGGTCTTCGCATGCCATATTCCTGTGCCTCAGAACCTGGCCAAACAGCTGACTATAGCTCCTGCACCTGTGCTGGTGTTACCTGGGGCTTCCAGGTGGTTTCTCACCTGGTGTAGAGGCCCCCAGCACACTCTGCTACTGCCAACCTGACAGTGGTAACAAACAGCAACAAAAAAGTGAATATCTTCCTGAAACTTAGGTTAGAATTGGTCTTCTCATATTTAGAACTTTCAGTTGCAGCCATCTGTATCTTTTCTGATGGTCTTTCACTTGAAATCAGTAAAATCAATCAACATACAATGTTTCCAGGGTGAAAATTCAATACAGGGCAGGGGTTTTTTTTGAAGCAAGAGGGTCCACTACCGGGATGGAAAGGCCTCATGGAGGAGGAAAGCTTTGCAGCCCTTCCCACAGGGTATCAGCCTCTGAATTCATTTGGAGGGGTTCTTTAGTAAGAACACTTTGCTGGTAACCTCCACGTCTCAGCACACAACAGCAGCCTGCTTTATATGGGTCTGACAGCAGCTAACAGGCACAGCTTGGAAGGTAGGATGGATGTTTTGCTGGTAGCCTGCAAGGACCATCAGCTGCCTGGAATGAACTGCAAAGCCATCGATGATAAGTGATATGGCTGGTCCCAGACAAGCAGGATAGTAATAATGACACCATTATACAAAGCAATCAGGATCTATTGAAACAAAATATGCTTTAATAAAGCCTGATTTGTTGGCTTTATTAAAGCACAGATGATTTAGGGCCAAAGCTGAGGAGCATGTCTCTAAAGCACATAGGGAGAGGGGTTACATGACCCTTGGATATTTAAACAAGAGAATGATGATTACAACAAGGAATGTGATTTTACCTCTTCATATGGATTTGATGAGATCAGTACCATAAAATATTCAAGTTAAATGTCAGCATTTTTAAAGGGTTTTTGAAAAAAAATTTAGAGGTGGCAGAAAATACTCACACAAATAATATGAGGGTAAGAAGAAATTCCTGAAATGAGTATTATATGAGTCTTATGTTGTTGTTCAGTTTACTGGGAAGAAATTTGAGAGGGAGCTCTGAGGGAGTGGATAAGGATCCTTGCTGAAAGAAATGGGGAGTTTCAGCTGGCCATTGCGCTCAGTGGCAGAAGACATGAAAAGCTGGAAACCTCTGCTCAGATGAATTAAAAGGGAATAAAAACATGTAAGGCTTGCTTTATCAAGATCTAAGTAAGTGGCCTTAAAATGGAGGCAGCGAGGTGATTCCTCAGTGTCCTGGGACATGTGACAGACCAGAATATTTGAAAAAATGCTAGATAACATCTAAGGCCAATTAGCTGACCTTCACTTCCAACCCAATGTCAGGGATGGCTCCAGGCATCTACAGACATTGCTGCAGTCTGCCAGAGGTGAGGAGAAGGTGCAGAGCAGGGACAAGATGGGGCCTGCAGAAGAGTAAATCAAGATCTGAGACTCACAGCACCAGTCTTATTCTTGGAAATGTAAATATCAAAGCTTGAGAATCAAGTACAAATGCTTGCTTTTTTTTAGGGGGGAGGGGGTTGTTGGTTTGGTTTTTTTTTATTCTTGAAAAACAGAAAATAATACATTTTATATAAAGTAGCTGAAGTTGTTGCTTACCAAGCAAGGAGCTGCATTTGTCATGATGTAGTAGAAAGGAGTCCTAAGCAGTGAGGACAGAAAAGGGGTTTTCTTCTATTGTGATGAACCCCAGCTTCCCCACTATTCCCTGTACTGCTCTTCTGGATCACTTTCAGAACCATCTTGCATTAACAAACCACTGAAGCAACTGATGGGCAGAAATCAGCATATGGGTGTCAGTGTGGCCTAAGTGGCACAGACAGGAGCACAGGGACCCTTCATTAGAGAAAAACTAGATACCTGAGCTCATTCTGAACTGGCACCCCGCATCTCAGTTGAGAGTTATAACTCAAGGGAAGAGCCACACTGACAATATCTTGGGCAGGTTTTCTGCCAATTAAGCAAAGATTTTGCTGGATGCTCTTCTGTATAACTTCATAATCTGTGAGGTGATCAAGGTCTTGAACAAGATTTGTTTCCCATGTTTGCTACACAGAAAAAGCTGATGAAAAATCCAGTTTAGGCAAGTAAATTGTCTGAAGCAGGCCAATTCTTCCTGCCAATACAATCAAGCAAGGAAACCCATTTTCCTGAAGGTGATGGCAACGGGCACTATTTGTTTTGCTGTGGGTATTTAAAAGGACAACAGTTAAAGAAGGATTTAAAGGTTGACAGTTCATAAACTTGGATCAGCACAAATAACACCCTTTCTACTTCACCAAAGCCTAAATAAGCTGCAGTTGGCACCGGTGTTTTCTCCTTGGTGTATTCCTCAAGATCCTGTCACAATTTCCATGGGCACAAAGCAGGAATTGATTTAGTGGGTGAGCTTAGGAGATTTCAGCTTTTTCAACAAATTACATCAGTGATGTGGTCCTAGTTGTATCTCTCCTGCTTGTCTCCAGTTCTTAGACACCATCTGCTAGACTTAAGAATCAAGATAGGAGCTGCAGTGAGCTACTGGGGAAACAGGAGATGGAAGACCACAGAGTGGTCTTGAACATTTCCCCAGCCAAAGTCCCATGCTAGAGGCCCCTCCTTGCCAAGTGGCTCAGTGTCAGGAGGTGTCCTGTCACCTCATAGATATGGAAACTCACCTCTTTACATCTTGCTAGGGTTGTCTTCAGGCTGACTTGTGCAATTTACTGATGTGTAGAGCTCAGTGAAGCAAGACCCTTGCATTCTTCACCCTGCCTTCAAGCAACTAAAATCAGGAACAAAAGAGGCTATAGTTGGGTATTAGAGAGAGGCAAGTCTGGCAAAACCATAGTGATTGTTTAAAGTGCTGTCCTTGGCCCATCTTCTTCTGTATTATCCACTACTTATGGCAAACAGAAATTTATCACTCTGGATAGAGGGAGTACAGGAACCATTATGTGAGGAAAGCCTGTTTGCATGGTGCCTTCTTTGCCAGAGGGACTTGGGGTTTTGGATGAACACAAGGTGAAGTGCAGCACAGCAGCACGAGGCAACGAGTCAGTCAGTGTAACCCATGTAACTACTCAATGGCTCCTGCCCTCAACCCAGGGCTGCGAGCTCAGACCTTCATCTTGGTTTGTGCTGATGGTCACTGTAGGCAGTTGCACAGCCTGGACTGGACAGTCCAAAGTAGGCGAATGTGATAGTAATCACTCTTCAGGTGCCAGCATGTCTCTACCACATTAGCTCCTTACCTCAAAGGGATATCCCTTTGACCCATCAGGAAGTTGGCATAAACAAACTGCTGTCTCAGAAGGTTTACAAAGAAACTTATAACACAGTAGATCCTTCCTAACAGGGCTTCTTGTACCTTCTTCTGAAGTAGCTTAAGTTGGGCCTTCATTTCTATTCCCCTATTTGTTCCAAAATTACCAAGTGGGCGAGTCCAAGTATTTATGCAGATGACAAGAGCTGCTATGTAAAATGGGTGCTGATAATGACCTACAGCCTTTTTTCACCTTAGCTACCACTTGGGCTACATTTAGCAAACTGCCACATCAGCAACTGATGCCTCTTGACAACTGTCACCCCACTTCTACCCTGAGGGATGAGCGGAGGTGGAATAGAAGACCCAAAGATACCACAGTCATTCAAGCCTGTAGGATGAGGCACCCACCAAGGCACCCTTAGAAGATCAAAGAGGATCCCCCAAAGACATCATGTTTATTGTGCTTCCCCACATGGCTGCTGGACCACTCTGTGTTCATCCTGCAGGGTGGAACCAACCTCAAACTATATTCCAAGCATTCCACCACTGAAATAGTTTTAAAAGCAATAGTAACAGCAAAGCACCGAGCACCAGATCCTTTGTGGTGATTTAGCTGAAGGAATACCATACATGTAATGGGATCTTTGACTGTAGTCTGCAAAAACAGCAAAAATATTGGCACTGTAGGCTCAGATTTTAAGTTTATGTTCTCAGGTTGCCACAATATAATACACTTGCTTTTTTTTTTTTTTTTTTTTTTTTTGTTGTGAAAAATCTGTGGGGGCTGTTATTTTTATTTTGCTTTTCACATTTGTGATGGAAGCAAGTGGGGAAAGATAGGGATGCAGG
>JANHGL010024894.1:0-22121 GCA_024611195.1 Ceyx melanurus | reverse complement strand
TTTATTTTGTTTTTGTTTGTTTTTTTTTATTTAGTCCACTTATTTTCCATAAGACCTGTCACTTTCTGCTGATGGGAAACAGAGGATGTGCCTGGGAGACCACTGGAGAACGAGTTTACATAGCATGGGTTCTACTGGTGTGGCTGGTAGTAAACAGGAGGCATGTGGAAACATGTGTGTGTAATGCCTGTTGTACCAGACTATCTTAGTGTGGGATTTCAAAATAGATCAGAGACTTAATTGTGGTGGTAAAAAAAAAAAAAAAGTAATTTTCAGTGAGTGGTATGGATGAGCTGGGAGAAAGTGGGATCTGCTCTCCTTTGCACAGGCCAGGGAAAGAGATTTGCATTTACTTCAGGGGGTTAAAACACCTGCATTTTGTCTATTCAGTTTCACAGTAGCTTCCCTCATAGAAACTCAGGTTTTATATATGGCATTTGTTAGGTAGCCCAGTAACAGAGCCTGGTACAAAGAGATTGTAGCTTCTACAAAGAAGCCCAGATAAGAAACAGCTGATTCCAGCAGCATTGCCTGAGATCTAGCCCTTAATCCTATTGCAGCAGGCAGTGGCCTCTCCAAGTCTCTTTCAGTTTGCTGCCTTTTTTGTATTTTAAACAGGCAAGATTTTCAGCTTGCTGCCTGGGAAGACATCTCTCTTTTTAAAGGAAGGAGGTCCATGGTCACACTGAATCAGGTTGATTCTTCTATCTAAGGTGCCAGGCTGAGACCTTCCTTCAAGTGCAGAGTGGCTTGGTAACGTCCCTTCATGTGTTATTTTGTCTATCCACTGGACATGGGTCTTCAGGAGCATTCCCAGGCTCTGGAGATGGCTTTAGGCAGAACTGTAGTCCCATCAAACCCAGGAGACTTTTCCAGATGTGTGGATGCACGTGCTTCTCAGTCTTGAAAGTTTAGATCATCAAATCTGGAATCAGAGGCATTTGTGTAAAGCCAGGATATTGAGTTGATCCATCAAGCTAGTTTAGATTACTTAGAGCTAGCTCTAAGCACAAGCTTTCCTCTTCAGTCAAACCCAGTCTCATGGATATAAAGGTGTGAGAGCTCCCACCCCTGACATCTGGAGCTGCACTGTGGATTGATAGTGGCAGCTTTAGGCTTGGGATGTAGCTTTAAGCATTTAATTGCTCAAAAATCAGAAATCAGGGCATTTCTTGATTATGGAAGTACCCATTCCTCACTTACCTTCCTACTTCAGGGCTTAATACAGCAAATGCAAATGGATCAGTTGGTCTCCCCACTGCCTGCCCACCCTCACTTCCTCCAGCTATTTGTTTTATTTGCTCAGGATTTGTTTTTCCTCTGACTACAAGTTTGCCTTGCACAGCAAAAAAAAAGAAGAAAAAAAAAAGAAGGTATTTTGTTCTCTGATATTTGGCAGGAAGACAAAAAGAACAACAAGAAGAAAAGGATAATAATTGGTTGGGGGTTGTTGGTTTTGTTTTGTTTGTTTTGGTTTTGGTTTTTCTTTTGGTTGTTGTTGGGTTTTTCTGATGATTTAAAGTACAAGTGTTCTTTTTAGTGCTACTGTTGCTGCTGTGTTAAATCATCTTCTTTTCTTAGGCATGCCAAGAGCTGCTGTGGAGAGAAGAAAAAAGGGTGTCTCTTCATTGTGCTTTCCTGGGGCTGGCAGTGGGCTCTGAGCTGAGACCTGCCCATCCTCCTGGCACTTTCTAGCATGGCTCTGGTGCATGTTATTTTGATTTCAGGTGAAGGAATTGGACAGAGCAGCTTTTGTGCAGGGATTTGCAAACTGTGTTTCTTCACTGTTCTGTTCCAGTGGAAGTTGAAACAGGTGTGCTGGAGCCACATTGCATTTCTTGTATTATTTTTTTTTTTTTTGTATGTGTTTCATGTTCCCATGCATTATTTTATTTTATGACACTCCTTATTTCAGGTTGGGGGTAACATTCCTCTTCTCAGAACACAGGCTATTTTCTCTCCTTTCTATTTCTAATGCTCTTAGCCATTCCCTGCCTCATCTTGCTTGTGTGAGACAAAATGAAGAGTTCATCACCTTCCTGTTATGGCACAGAGGGTGGGAAGCTTCTCGCAGAATGAAAGAAGCAGAAAGAGAAAAATAAAGCAGCTGAGTCATTAATGAAAAAACTTCTTCAGGAAAGGGAGGACTGGAAGTGGCTGGCCATGAAACTCAAGAGAAACCACAAATGCAGTGATGGACACATACAAAGCAGCCCCTCTCCATCTGTGGAGAGAGGGCTACAAGGGCTCCCACTGAAGACACGTTGGGTACCAGGCAGCCCTTGCTCAGGGACAGTGGCAGCATTCAGTGGATTCCAGCTGCTGAGAAATATGTGGAAATTACATGCTGTAAGTTAGCTAAATAAATGAGGCGGAAAAATGGCTGAGTCAGAGAAAGTGGACTATTAAGTTCAAATGCATTATTAATTGGAAAACTGCTTAACGCAGCTGGATATCCTATGGGCATGGGTAAACAAAAATATGTTGAGGAGAGAACCAATTAAAGCACTAATTAGTCCTTCTAGGAAGTCGTCCAGGTCCACTAATGATGACCCTTAATTGTAAGCTATGGAAGAGACAACTTAGCTGTATTGCTGCTGCTGCCTTGAGCGTGAGGCTTCTATTTGTGTGTGTGTTGGTTTTTTTTGTGTCTAGACACAAATCACCAGCTTCAGAAACTGCACACTTAGCAGTAGCAAGTGCAGGATAATGAAAAATTAAAGATGTGATCTTCCAGCTACCTCATGGGTTTTTCAAATAATTATATACTGGGATAGAATTTATGCAGGTGCATTTTCTGAAAGGCAGGAACACCAGTTCTTCCCTCTCATTCCCACAGAAGAACAAAAAAAAGCAGCAGTGCTGAGGTTTCATGCTGTCCTTTGCCCTGCCCAGACAGAAGATTTTTTTAGGTCGGGGAGTTCAGTAATTACTGAACAGAATGTTCACTTGATCTTGGCCTTTGCAACTCTGCCTTCACAAATAAAAACAAAATGAGTAGGGCAAGGGGAAATGCTCATGTGCTTGCAAATAAGAATGCCAGCCTCCTTGTTGTCTCTGTGGAGCTGTTTTCTCCCTCAAGTGCATCTAGAAGTAAACTTCATGTGCTTGTGTCTTGGACTGTGAGAGCTTCCTGAAAAGAACATTTTTCCAAAGTGTAGTAGATCTGAGTAAGTGCAAAGGGTCATTTCTCCTTCTGCTCAGACACCATAGAACATCTACAACAAATAAGTATTATTGGGATAGCAAAAGCCCTCTTGTATGTTGGTGAAAATTATCTCAGACCATCAAGTTGACCTTCTGTGTTTTCCTAAATCCCAGGTTCCTAAGTTTTCTCTGAAACACTATGTTTTATACTCCAGAAGCAATGCAGTTTCAGGTTCCCATCCAAGCTGATGGGCTGATTTTCATTAGTGCATGAACCAAGCTGTGTTTGGGCCTTTGCATACACCCGTTTTGTTTGCGTACTCCAGGGCAGGCAGACAGCACCTTGCTTTAAAGAGCTATACTTGCTGGAGTCCTGCTGCAAGGAAGTGAAAGGAATGCTCTGCTCATCTGATCACTGATCTATTCACATTGGGTCTGAACATGTTCTTCTCCTTGGCCTAAATTCTCCAACCATCTTGCCGCTACGATTTTCGGAGCACCCCCTGCCAGCTGTATTGGGTTTGTTTGACTTTTTTTTTTCCCTAAATCCCATTTTCCTCCATCCTGAGGAGGGGGCCGGGGGGTCAGTGGCCATCGCATCTTCGCCCCTCCCGACCTGTCAGGCCGCCATTTTGAGTCTCCTGCCGCCATCTTCTTTCTCTCAGCAGCTCCCTGGTGCCCCCTGCTGGGCATGGAAAAGGAAGGGCGACCAATGATTCCGACTGTTCTGTTCTGCTCTGCTGTTCAACATTTACTGTTTCACATTGCTGTTTACATTCTATACAAGTATATATACATATATATATATATTCTTTAATAAAATTCTGGTCTCGCATTGCTAAATTTTAGATAATATCCGTCCAAACCAGGACAGTGGCCAAGAAGGCCAATGGCATCCTGGGGCACATCAACAACAATGAGACCAGCAGGTCAGGAGAGGTTCTCCTCCCCCCTTTACTCTGCCTTGGTGAGGGCACATCTGTAGTATTATGTCCAGTTCTGGGCTCCCTCTTTCAAGAAGGACAGAGTACTTCTAGAGAAGGTACATCAAAGGGCTACAAAGATGATTGGGGGCTAGAACATCTTTCTAATGAAGAAAGGGTGAGGGACTTGGGTCTTTTTAACCTGGAGAAGACTGAGGGGGGATCTTATCAATGCTTATAAATACTTAAAGGGTGGGTGTCAGGTGGATGGGACCAGTCTTTTCTCAGTGGTGCTCAGTGACTAAACCACTGGTAACGGACACAAACTTGAACATAAGAAGTTACATCTGAAGATAAGGAGGATCTCTGAGGTTGACAAAACACTGGAACAGGCTGCCAAGATAGGTTATGGAGTCTTTGTCTTTGGAGACATTAAAACCTCACTTGAATGCATTCCTGTGTGACCTGATCTAGGTGAACCTGCCTTGGCAAGGAGTTAGACTAAATGATCTCCAGAGGTCTCTTTCAGTCCCTGTCATTCTGTGATTCTATGAAACCTGGAAGGAAAACAGTTTCCAGTAATCCCCCGTTAACAAGTTTCTGTGATCCCTGAGGGCAGCATGTCCCACTTGGCTGTAGTACAGGGGCATCTTTTAAACTACCTGATGTTTAACAACAGTTGACAGAGGTGTCCTGGTCATCAGTCTTGCTGATGACCCAGTAGGGTTTTGCCCAGTTCTGCCCCACTTGCTATTTTAGACTGTGATAGCGGTCAGATAACAGATTCTGCAGTGACACTGTGTATTGGCTTACATAGCTGATTCTCATCTCACACTTCTCCACAGTTCAGAGGGCATTTCAGATAGTTCAGCACTGCAGGTTCTCTCCTCTTGCACAACTCCACTGAGCATCTGTTCTGGCCCTGTCCATGTAGCATGCATAAGGGGACCCATGGATTGCTGGGACCACTGATCAGCCATGTGTGCTGTCAAGAGTTGTGTCAGATAGTAGCTGCAGCAATGCATCACAAATGAGCTGTTTGGTGCTACCTGCAGGTGTGTTCCTGTCTTTGTAGTGTATATTGTCCACCTTGACTTCAGGAAGGCTTTTGGCACTGTCTTCCATAACATCCTGCATAGAGAAGCTGTTGAAGTGTTGCCTGGACAAGCAGAGAGTGAGATGGATTGAGAACTGGCTGAATGACCAGGCCCACAAAAGGGTGGTCAGTCACAAGAAATCTAGTTGGAGGCTGGTTACTGGTGACACACCTCAGGGGTCAGTACTGAGCCCTGTATTGTGACATAGTTTATGATGAACCAGATGACTTCCAGAGATCCCTTTCAACCTCAACCAGTCTGTGATTCTCTGGTTCTTGGGGTTCCCTCCTCTTTGCACACTCCACTCCTGCTCTTAAGTTTTGTGGCCTCTCTGTAGCATGATCTGTTATATCAACTGGTCCCCTTGTTCCCTCCTTTCCCATAGCTGGACATGGCAAACTGAAGTACTTGAGAAGCCCTGAGCATTGAAGAAGACCCTTGAGAAGCCTGCAGTGCAGAGTTGAGCACCAGCAAGTCCAAGTCAATGTTTCTAGTTGTTTCTTTGCATGGTCAGCAGTGTTTCTGAAAAGCACATTTTGCTTCTGCATTGACTGGTTAAACAGCACCCAGTCCTATTAAGGGTCATATCTGGAAAAGCCTTAAACAAATCAGCCAAGATTAACTAAAAAGAGCTTCCCAAAAGACTTCTAAGTGCACATTTTTTATTATCATAGTGTGACATAAATATTCCTTTGATTGTCCCAGAAATTGTAATGTGATTTCTTCCTTACTTGATTTGAAATGAGCCTTTCTGGTTAGTTCAGTATTTTGCTAGTCCTAATGTGCTGGTTTACGATGTACCAAAGTACTGAAAATGTGATGTGGCTCCCAAAATTCACACAGATTACAGAATGGAGAAGGAGTTGGAGGAAGAAAATGGGGTTTTTTTTCAACACTTCTGCTTCTAATGCTGCAGGCTTCTTTCAATTCAAACCAAGGCAATGTCAAGTTTATGTTATCTTCATGTCTTAAACTCGTTGTGCTTTAGTAGCCTGCAAGCAAGACTTGAATGTTTTGCAGTCATGAGCAAGCACATCAGGAAACCAGGATGTGTAAAAAATCATCTAGGCTTCCAGGTTTGTGGCTTACTTCATTTTGCTGGCAGACTGCATAGCACTGTCTCAGCTCTGCTGGCTGAGCCACAGCTTCTCAGTGCTTCTGGAAATGGGAGCTGCTTACTCTTAAAGCATCAAGATTTAGATTCCTGCTTTCTAACCCTCTAACTTTAAAGAAACTCTCTTTGTTTCTTTTGTGGGGTACCTGACACCAAACAGTCCCTACTAGTTGTGTAAAGAATAGGGTAGAAACAAAGTCCCCTTAAGAAAAAAACCAGGGTGTCTCAACTGAATTCTTATCTCTCTCAAAGGCACCCCTCAGATGATCTTCTGCATGAAACCATGGAATATTAATCTCCACACTATTTTGCATTTACTCTTATTATTCCCTAATGTTTAATCTTAAGAGCTGGGGCTTGACACTGTGTTCTTAGCCAAAGACTTTGCTCTTCTGTCTCTCTTTCCAGTTTTCTTCCCATGCCATCAGTGCCCATTTTGCTGGACAATCAGATGTGTAAGGATACTGACACCCAGCCCTGGGGTAGGTCATAAACTCTGTCCAGATTTTTGCTGGTCTCTCTGCTGGGCTGATTCCAGACCTTTACAGGTGGCTGCTCATTAGAAATATCAAGTGTAGTGCATAAGGGGAGGTTGGGCTGGACAAATCAGGGCCTTAGCAGTCCCTGTCTCAGTAGAGTATGGGTGTGCAACTCACTTAGGCTCATTTTTGGTAGTCCTAGCTGTAGAGCTTGAAGCAGCTGGAGATCCTTAACCATATAAGGTCCTGTTTGCTGTGATATTTGGCTATTCTGGTTATTGCTATTATTATTACTGCTGTGGCTGTCCAACAAGGTCACCAACTCATATCTGAGTCCTAGGAGTTGGCTGGTGCAGCCCTTGGAGGTCATTTGGTTTCCACAGGGACTTCCAGAGAGGTGCTGTGGTAACTGACACCACAGTTTGTGGGTGCACAGGTCTAGGATCAAGATAGGAAAGAAGATTCACAGCCTCCTTAGTTGACTCTTAGCTGGGTGTCACAACACAGAGGGTTCAGCTCTGTGGCCAGAACACAGGAGACAGTGTTTATTCAGGCCTGGGTGCTCAGTGGCAATTCCACAAACCAGCACACCCAACAGAGTGATTCATGCTACATTTATGCACAAAAATCACTTGGCAGCTCCCTCCCCTCTGCAATGATTTGCATACAATTGTCATTTCTTCTGGGTCATTCTATTTGCATGAAGGTCTTCACCCTTCACCTGACCTGTGGGGGTGGTTTTTCGTATTATAATGCAACATAAATTTATTAATTCATAAATATTAATTAATTCTGCCTTTTGGTGGTAATGATGATGCTTCTGTATCTTCCTCTAAGGTCACCACAGCATATCCAGCTTTCCATTCACCTTTAATAACACTCCTGGTTTTTCCCCTCACTGAAGGTGTACAGAACAGGTAGGCTTTGTACAATCAGGGCTGTCCTTGTTTCATGGCTTTATTTAGAGGATGATTTCATAAATTGCCTCAACCCTTACTTTTATCCCTCTATGTATGATAGGAAGGCCCTGCTGTGAAGGTGTCTCCCTTCAGCCTCATCCCTGCACCATGTTAGCCCCACTACACCTTGTCTTTGTGCATGATCATCATCTTCAGGCTAAAACTGCATTTAGTAATATTAAAATTGTATTTTAATATTGAATAAGTAATATTTAAAATGGTATTAAAATTTAATGAGTAATACTTAAAATTGTATTTTTATATTGAATAAGTAATATTTAAAATTGAATTTTAATATTTCTCATATTAAATGACACTGCTGTGTGCTATTGTAGCACATAGCTGCTCAGAAATAGCTTTAAAGAAAAAAAGGAGAATGAGTTAACAGAGCCCAAGGTAGATACTCAGCCAGCAGAAATCATCCTTCCTATGTGGAAGTTCATTGAGTTGAACACCTTTTATCTGCTGACTGTTCTGGCCATAAATTAACTAGCACAAAATTAAGAAAAAAACAACCAAACAAACCCAAAACATTAGAATATTTAAAAGGATATTCAACTCTACTTTAATGATTATTTTTTTTTCTGGAAATTAGACCATCTCATTCAGTGTTGAGTGTGGAGCCCACGGAGGAAACCCAGATTTCAGATCTAAAGAAAGGGGGCCAAATTCAGCAGCCATCTTAGTGATGCTGGGGGAGAGATCTGCATACAGATAATGGCTTGGGCATTGCTGCTGCTGCAACAAGGACAAGGCTGAATTTTTTATGTGCTGTGGAAAAAAAACCAACCCTTTAGATACAAGGAGGAAAAGCAGGGAGGAGGAATCTGTTGGCCCCTGGACAATGAGTTTGCACCACGGAGAGAGGGTTAGAGGTGAATAAAGCCAGGAGGGTTTGGGAGGAATGAAAAGGAGTGATTTGAGTTGATTGGAGTGATTTGTTGGCAATCTGAAATTGAATTAGCAGGAGAGCTGGGCTTTGTTTTTCTTCTTAAGTAGAAACAGCTGCCGTGGAGAGATGGGGAGGATAAAAAGAAGCTGCTTAAGCAGCCTCCCTCCCTTTCAGCCAACTTGGAGATCTCCCTGCAGGGCTGAGTTCCTGCTTCCCATCCTCAGAGAGCAGCAAGTCTTCCTGCAGTTGGCACTTTCCAGTTTGAAAATGTGGGTCAGCAGCAGAGTGGAAGTCACACCACGCTGGAATATGTTGGGCAGGGAAACTAGAAGAAGAAAAGCAAAAAAAAAAAAAAAAAAAGAGAGAGATGTTACAACTACTTCCAGCAGGAAAAAGCCACACTGAGAATTGGGCTTTTCAATGGGATGTCCTTTCCTGACCCAAATGGGATGCCCAGCACTTTGAGGCCAAGAATAACAGGAGGATCAGAGAAAGGGAAGGGGGTAGAAAGGGAGGGTGAAGGGTCTGACCAGCTCATATGACCCTCCCCTAGAGACTTATGAAAAGGGCTGGTACAAGCTCATTTTTTTTTCATGAGTTTTAATCCCTCCTTCTTATGCTGCTGTGCCAAGGGTTTTTCTGGAGAATCTGAGTCACAAGGCTTGCAGCTGGAGAGGATTGACCATGGTGGCTCAGCAGGCACAACCAAGTGTGAAGAGCTGGGAAGGGGGCAGCAAAGCCACTGGTTTTCAACAGCAACCCAGTTGGTTTTGTAGGAATGGGGGACAAGTGGGAGGAATGCACTGGAAATATTAGGAAGGGGAAGATGATGGTTGTACCCACGTCCCCAGTGGGTAGGTACAGCAGTTGGCTTATCTCTTTCATGAGCTTTGCATGCTTTCCTCTCTCCTTCCTACACTTTTTTTCTCAGCCATCCCAGTCCTGGGTGCTTCACATAAGCTGGTACACATCTGCAAACTGAGAACTGTGCATCTCTCCTTCCCAAACTATCCCAGTCCTAAACACCTTGGAGCTCCATGGGACCCTGCAGCCCTCTTACACCACCTGCTTTGAGCCCCCTCCCACCTCTGCCAGCCCCTCTCAACCCACCCCTGCATGACATCTCCCTTGCTGTTCCTGGCAGGGCGGCCCCCATGCCTCCTGCAGCTCAGTTCATGTCCTGTCTGCTGTTTCTGCTAGTTAGGCTGACACAGGGACACTGATATGTCTCCCTGGCAGAGTTTCCTGGGGTAAGAAACCAGTCAGTGTTCAGATGAAGAGTGCTTTCCTGGGCAGGGTTTAGCCAGAGTGCTCCAGCTAGAGCTGTTGGAGCTTTACTTGGGCTTTCCCACTCTTCAGTTGACCTGTAGTTCCCAGTACTAGGAAGGATAAAGTAGTATTGGAGTTTTTTAGGGGTTCAGTTGTATCCCACTCAGGATCCTGAAGCAGCAGCCTGGTTCTTTCTGAACCAGGAGCAAAGGCAGCAGTGACTCTGGAGCTTTTTGACAAACGTTTTGAAGTAGCTGTCCCAAACACCAAGTCTAAAGAGCTCAAGTAGAGCTTTTACTGCAAGTTGCATCCTTACCTAACTAAATTCCTTTAAAATGTGGATCCAACACACTTCTGAAAGTAGGACAGGCATCTAAATCACTAAGAGATTATTTGCAAGTATTTACTTACAGTCTTTTTTAGGAATTTGTGTCTAAATGAATATGTCCTGAGATCTGCAGACCTGATTCTTCTCTCAAGTCTTGTTTTGCAAGTCAGGGGGAAAAGTGACCTGAAGATGACAGACTGGTACTGGTGTCACAAAGTATTGTCACAAAGGATTTTGGTGGTGTGTGTATGCATTTGTATATTAATCTACAAATGCCCCTACCTTCCTACACTCTGACATGATGGTGTTGCATCAAGACATCAAAGATTGTCATGATGCTCCAGCTGCTTTATTGGCAGGTCATCCTGAAAGGCCTGATGTTGAACTCTTAATTTGACCCAAGTGGCTTATGAATTTCAGACAAACCACTCATAAATGAACCACAACTATATGTGTTGGCAAACTTGGAGCCAACATTTACCAGAAGGAATGCAGGGGAACTGCATTAAAACCAGAATTAATAACAAGGAACAGCTATTTTAAATCTGCTTTGGACACAGGGAGAAGAATCCTACAATGCAAAGCTGTGGAGAATCAAGTTGTCTTGATTTTCCTGTCATCCACTAAATCAGACTTCTCAGGTTATCTTCAAAAGCAGCAAGGAAATGTCATGAAGATCCCATGGCAGGGGAAATCTGGTGCCTGCAGCTATGTGATCCAAGCAGTGATACATCAGTAGCTGGAAATCCTCTCTGGTATGACTTTTCCCAGTATAATTTATAGTTCCACCTCTATGCAGTGCTGTTGTCATCTGCAGTTCAGACATGGTATCACAGAATGGAAAGCCCCTGTTGTGCTGCAACAGTGCATTGCACAAGAGTTGTCTTCAGCTGCTGGGGAATGAGTGCTAATGGGTGAATCATAAATCACAGAATTGAATTAGAGAATTCTCAGGTTGGAAGGGATTTCTACTGCTGTGAAAGTGTGAAGAATTAGTTCCCTCATCTACAGGCTGACAATATTAAGAAAACATGGTCATTGCAGTCAGCATGGAAATAGCATGATAGAAACTTTCCTATAGCATTCTACTGTTTATAAAGCAAGTTTCTGGTTTCTCAGTGCAAACAGTTCTAACCTCTCCAAGTTTAAAACCAGCTTTATTTTAGTGGAGTTGAGATCAGACATCTGCTACTTTACACCAAGTGCCGAGGCAACTGTGAGAGTGGCACCGTTTTCCCAAACACTGTAAAAAAAAATCAGGTTTGGTTGGAATCCTGGACAAAGCTTTGGGTTGATTTGACAGAAACCAGGTTAGCTGAAGTGGTCTAAGCAGTGAGTCTTTCCTGGTCCCTCTCCTTTAAGCTGGAATGCATTTTGGACCAGTCCTGCCAACAGATAATCAGGCAGACCTGGAGGGCTGGCAGCTTTAGCAGGGGGCTGAAGAGCAGCTGTGGACAGGCTGTCATAATCTCTTTAACAAGCATGGCTGCAGCCACAAGGGAATGTATAAATGCAGCCTAAGGGCTCCAATTATTTCAATATCCAGATATGCAGATGGCAGCATTGCTATGCCTCTTCAAATGCCTAAATAACATCAGAAAAGTGGTCTGAAATGCCTCCTGACCTCCACAGGTAAGGTGAAAGCCACACTTATTTCTCCAGACACAGTTATACTCCTCAATAAGTGTTTGTGAGAGGGCAGCAGATGTCAAGTGAGGACAAGAAGATCCATCTGACTGTAGTGGAACAGGGCTGCCATGTAGGTGTGAACTGCCTGAAGCAATCTGTGTGACTTCAGCTTGCCTTTCTACCCAGGAAGGTGGGGTAAAGCCTCCTTTCTTGTTGAGAAAAAACACACTCTGCATCCCTGTGATGAGATCAGCAGGGATGCAAAGTGTTTGTTAACAGTCACCTTAAAAAAAATGTACATTTTTCCTCTGAAATACAACAATGCACATCTCCTTTGGAAGGGAGTTCAGGCTTTTACACATGCAGTTTTTCAGAACTTTCCTATGGGAAATGGGCTGACCCCATTTCAGGGCCAGTGAGGTGGTGAAAGTACCTTTCAGCAAAGATGGCAGTGCCCATGGAAGCTGGGAGCAGGGTGCAGAAACCAGCTGGGAAAGAAGCCTTTAGACCAGACCTCAGCCATCCTCTGTGTAAAGGAACTTGGAGGAAGATCTGGCCCTTCCATATTTTTTTTGTAAATTCAGTTTTTGGCAACTTGTTTAGGAGCTGAAGGGATTTCTCGGTACCAGTGAAGGGAGTGATTACATAGTATTGCATATTTTCAAATCACTAACCCATCCTCTTTGCACTCATGATTTGTAATATATATTGCATTGTTTACAGATTGTTACAGGGTGGTGGAGTCCCCATCCCTGAAGGTATTTAAGAAACCAGCAGATCCTGCTGCTATACTGTCATCACTTGAGAGTCTAGCTAAGAAAACCAATTTATTTTGATTTTTGTCACATGTATAACCCCTTACTGAGGACTTTAATTGAAAGTGAATTGATTTCTTCCTCTGTCTGAACACTTTGCATGGAGAGGATTACAAAACTGAGAAAGGAAGGATGTTTAGATTTTGATCTAAACTCCACCCTGCAGTCAACTTGTCCTGGATGCAAGCATCTCTACTAGCCCTGCAAATGCAGCTATTGCCAGTCCAGTCTTCCCCAGAAATGCCCTTTTACCAGCAAAAACACCCAGGTGAATTCTGAGGACTTTGGACTAAGATCTCCAATGGGTTTTGTTGGAGCTGTTGTTTACAGACACCTGGGGTTGCTTGGCCCCCTGTGAGGACCTGGGATCTCCATGACCTGGCCAGAGAGAGAGAAATGTAGATGATTGAGGAGTCTGGCTGGTAGATAGTGGGGTGGGAGAAAGGAGTGGTTCAGTGATTTAAGATTTCAGTGGCTAAATTCTCTAAGCATTTTGACCTACCCTGTCTTAGCTGGTAAAGATTCCACCATGCCTTTTGTCTATAGAATATTTCAAGTACAAATTATCACATGTCTTCTCAAAGTACTTCACCTTCTAATGATTATTTCTAGGTAATTGTGCTATTTATAGCATAAATAAATTAATATTTAAATAAATTAATAAAAATAATAAATACATTAATATTTATTTATTAAAACGTGTTGTCTCTGCATATACGCACAGATGCATGTACAAGGGTGCACACACTCATATGTATAGAGATCTGCATGTACATTAGTGCAAGCACACACACACACACGTATGCACAGACAGGAATAGCTGGGAGTTACCAATTTAGGTTGTAGCTTTTATTACTCATCAGTGGCTGAGCAGCACAGACTGAATGCTGGGGATCTCCTCAGCTTTCTGACAACAGAAATTCCCTGCATGGTGCAAAACACCACTTGCCTGGAAAGTGCCCTGCATTTTTCACCCCAGCAATCAATCAATAACCTGTGGCCTGCTCCCGTGAAGCACGTAACCATATTAGGGGGTTTGTACTTCAGTTGCATTTGTATCTCCATTGGATTGAAAGTCTGCATGGCCATGTGTAATGTCCAAGCAAACACACAAGCTAATGGTCTAAGCCCCACCTGGTCAGATTCAATATTCAGTGCCTTTGTGAATAATGGCATTATTGTGTCAGGCAGGGTTTACAATGGAAATTCAGAGCAGATACAGGTGGTTTGAAATCAAACAAAGAAAAGTCTGTTTACTCAGGGAGCTTACTAAAACATGGCTGTGGTTCAGTATCAGCTGATCATCAGTTCTCTCAGATAAGCAGCCATCTGTCACTCACCATGTGCTTTCAGTAAATAAGAGTCCTTTGTGGATGTGCCTTGAGATTCTCCCTGGATGTTTGCTCTGCTCTTGTCTTGAGGTATGCCTGCTGGGTAGGCTGCAGTCTTGCTCCTGCTTTACAGGCTTCCTGGAAAGACCCTGCAGGACATGCTGTGTGAGGAGCCAGGAGGGTGGGAACTCCCTATCCCAAGTTGCATCAGTAGTGGAAAGTAAATGATACGATGCAGTTGATGCAGGACTCCTTGCCCTCATTCCACTGGGCACTCCTGCACAGCAAAAGCAAAGTGTGGTTTATCTGGCAAGTATAGAACAGCTCTAAATATCAGAATAAGAGCTGATCTTCAACTATGATGTGCTGTTGCAACCTCATGTGGGTGTAATGGCTCAGGAGCTTCAGCTAAGACTGCACTGCTGTGCCACTGCTGAGCTGTTCCAAATGCTCCAGGCACAGTGGTGGAAGACCTTGAGCTAGATGCAGCACTGTGTGGGGGAGTACCTTGACTTGAAGCAAAAATGGCAGCAATACAAGCAGCAGCTGATGTTGCTCAGCATTCCTGATACATCAAGGTGTAGCTTCCACCATGAAATGAAGTCTCCCAGGGGCAGATTTAGCCTCCTGGAGAGCAGACTAAGTTGGGAGCTTAATGGAGGGAGGGGGAAAGACTGACCACCCCTTTTGGAACCTCCCCAGATTCCATTGATGTTCAGAGAGGCTGAGATGTCACTCTCATCTGCATGTATCCTACATATACAAGAGATGAAGTCTTGGTAACTGAAATCCTTGTAGCTCCACAATGTCTTCCTTTTCTGCAGGCATATTCCCTTCCCAACTGCCTTTTAAAAGAGAACAGAATGGCTTAGTGAATTTATCATGAAGAACAGTGGCCCAAACCCTTAGAATCCAATTGACCTTTACAGGAGAAAGAAAATTTCTGTACCTGCAAGCCTCGAAAGGCTGTTAGATGGAATGTGGTCCTGGGAGAGCCTGTGCCACTGCCACAGAAACACAGAATCTGAAGACTCAGGAGGATGGAAGATGCCTCTGGAAATCCTGTAGCTCAGCTTTCCTGCTCAGAGCAAGGTCAGCTACAGCAGGTTGTCCAGGGCCACATCCAGTTACGTTTTGAATCTCTCAAAAGGATAAAGATTTTTCTACTTTTTCAAGTTTAAAATTTCATGGTTGAGAAAAACTAAATCAGATTACTTGAACTACTTTTGCAGTGATTCCCTATCTTAATTTAAATTCAGAACAGCATGACAGTGGTAAAAATGCAGCTGTTAGAAGAGTACTGAGTGGATGTTGTTTGGCTTAACTTGGTCTCCAGGGGATAACTGAGTGGTTAGGTTGACAATCCATGGACTGAATGGGCAGGGAAAATAAATTCTAACTTTATCTTAGACTCAAAGCCCCTCTGACAGGATGTCAGTGGGATGGTGAGGTGAGATGCAAAGGAAAGGTGGAGTAGCCCCTAATGATGCTCCTCACTGGTAGCTCTTTCCAGGGTTGCAGTTATTCAACATGGCACAAGGAGAACAAAACCAAATGCTTTTTATATCTCCTCACCCATCTGCACTTCCCCCTTCTGAACCAGGACTGCAAACTCAATGAGCAGAAGCATGAAGAAGAAAGCAGAATGTGTGTTTATGAATAAGAAATCTTAAAAGGTTTCTAAATTATCCTGAAATAGGCACTTGCATTTCTAAAGACAGTGTGAGTGCAAGTGGCAAGATGTTCCTGCTGCTGTTTGGGAAAGGAGGTAGAAGACCAGTTGGAAAGTGTATTTTCATATTTAAGCAAGGAAACAACTGTTGACTTTTATCCCTCACCATCTCAAGAACATTGCTGCTGCCATCCCTGTGCAAAGACTGGTTTGCACTTTGCTGTCAGCTGAGGTCTTCCCCTGATCTGAATTCAAGTCAGGCTAGTGTTGAAATAAAGTATGATTTCCTCTCCCTTTTGGTCATAGTTTTCAAGACATATCTTCCTGCATTTCACAAGGAGCTTTTCTGGAGTGAAATCTGTTTGATTTTGTGGAGATGGTAGGTATTCATAAGTAACAAACTTAGTCTGGACTAAGTTAATTAGCACTGTTGGCTGTATTTTTCATGTTCCCATGTTTAATTGCTTTGAGTAAAGCAAAAATAAAACCAAACCCAACAAAGAACAAACAAACCCAGAAGTAATTACTGAGTATTTCTCCACATTTCACAAACTTCCTCTTTGAGCCATTGTTTGTGTGCCCTGCCTGGGAACTTGTTTCTGATCTCATGACATGGTCTGAAATATTTTGAAATCTTCAGGATAATTTAACCAAGGTACATTCCTAGCCTTGCGTCTGGTAGCATAATGACTTCCAAAACCTGCTTTTAGTAACCTTGGTTAAATTCTGAAATCGGTGTTCAATTACCTTTAGCTGTGAATTCCAGAAATTAGCATCTATTTTCCAGGAAGGGATTATTTAACAAGAGCTTCTGACCCAGCAGTTCACAGTCATGTACTGATGCCTGGTTACATTTCTGGGCCATGAAGTATTCCTTGAAGTTCCCAATCCACCTTCCTGAAATCAAGATCAACCACATCCACTGCTCTACCATCATCTATCCAGCTTTCAGGAGGATAAAAACAGGTCTCATACCAAGTAGTTCATGTTTATGTGCACTGTAAAATTAACTGACCAGTCACTCTACATATAAATAAAACAAGTGCTCATGAAACAAGTTAAATCCCAAATATTTCAGGTCCTATCTCAATGTCTTCCTATTTTTTTTTTTTTTTTTTTTATTTATTTTTTTTTTTTGCATGCCTAACCATGAATGTCTTTCTAAACATTTTAGATTTGCCTTATGTGTGGTTATAGTTCTGGTTTCTCTCTATAAGATGCCTTGCTACCCAAATGGGTTGAGGCAGGGTAGGTGAGATTATGCTTCAGGTCTTTCTGGTTTCTTAACCCCTTTGGGCCAGATCTGGGGAGGCAAAGGTTAGTCAGTGCCATGCCCTGCCCTTCCTGGCTCTTCCAGATGGTCCTTGGAGAGGCACTGTGCTTTGGACAGGTATTATCTTAAATTTTATAAATATGAGACCAGAGGCATAGAAAGAGACATGAATTTATTAAAAAAAAATAAAAAAAATAAAAAAAATAGAGATAGGTATTTGTATAGAATGGAAAACCAACAATGTGAAAAGAGTAAAGTTTGAAACAGCAGTGTATAGAACAGACACAGATGGCCCCCACAGGCAGGGAAAAAGAATAGTTGTTTCTTTCAAAAGAGACTCACTACCCCCTTCCAGTGTGTAATAAGAATCTTTGAAGTAAACAGGTGAGCCAAACAGGCAGAGGAACGGGAAATATTTGGTCTCTGGCCATTGCCACTGCAGCCTGTGCTGGGGAGGAGGGAAAAGTCAATGAGATGCCCATTGCTTTTACAATTAAGGGTATGGGATGTGGCAAGAAGTGGTTCATTTTGGCTTGGCTTTGAGGAGCTGGGATATGTGTAAAGGGTCAGGGGAGTGGGTGTCTGAGCCTTTCCATGAGTTATCCCACTGTTAACCCCATCCCCAGCCAGGACTGGGCATATTGCCTTCTTGCATCTGGACCAATACGGAGATGAAAGATGACCTTTCAAGCTGCAACTTGATTTTAGAGAGCAACTCAGAAATCTTCTGGTCACGTACAGACCTGTGGTTTCCCATGCCCATGAGAAGTTCTGCTCTTCCCACCTTGGAAAAGACCTGCAAAAATGGAGAATGTTCAGAGAAGAGTAACAAAGGTGATCCAAGGCATGGGACAGCTTGCTTATAAGGAACAGTTAATTAAGCCATCTCTTTTAAGCTTCCCTAATTCTTCAGCTTGGGAGAGGATTGATTTAGGACATGTCTGGCAAAAGCTCTTTTATGTCCTGGGGGGTGATTGTTCACCATCTTTTCCAGTACAAAGCAAAGAAGTTGTCAAGGAGACAGTTCAGAATAACCAAGGGTGAGCATTTCTTCCCCTCAGGTATAGTGAAGCCCTGGGACTTGTCTCCAGCAGATGTGGGTGTTATGAGTTTTCAAAGGCCCAGGTCCATCTTGGGTCATTAAACACAAAACCACCAAGAACTTCCTAAGTCTCAGACCACTAGAATTTGGGGAGAATGCTCTTGGAAAATAGCATTCTAGGCTTGCCCTGCTCCTACATTCTTCACTAGGTGTTTGCTTTGTGTCAGATACCTTGATTTAGCTGGAATACCGTATTCAAACAAACAAACAAACAAACATAACAACACAAATATAGAGTAAAATATGTCATGGAAGGTGATCTCTCAGGTCCGAGTGAATCATCTTCATATGCACAATTGTTTTTCTTGATTTGCACCCTTAGCCCATAATGGGCCTCAGAGGAGAAATTAATACAAGGTATGAATGTAAATTAAAATGTTAATTAGAATGTAAATTAAAATGTTAATTAGAATGTAAATTAAAATGTTAATTTGAATGGGTGTGACTTTTGAAGTGGATGAAACTTCCCTCCCTTTCACCCAGGCTGGATTTGCTCACTTCTCCCTCCCCATGCCCATGATGGGAACCTGGGTGTGTGTCCTCAGCTCTGAGTCCCAACCTTACCCTTTCTTTTTACCAAAACAAAACCAAGCTCAGAAGAATGTTTTTGTTCTGTTAACAAATACTGACTGTCTTTCTTGCTCTCTTGATGGATAGGGAAAGACAGTATATGGCCAGGGAACCAACGATGAGGAGCTTGCACTTGTGGAGGTAGGGGAGGGTGGTTGGAAGGGTTAAACAGGCCTCTTTTTGAAAGCAGTGGAGAAAAGGAGCATGATGGCAACATAAAAAAAAAAAAAAGTTAAAAATAAAACCAAAACATAAAAAAAATTGTCTGCAAAGACAGATTTGGGCAAAAGCATTTCACATGAAGACTCACGCACACATATGGGATAAATTACTGAGAAAGGGCATGGAAAGAAAACACATTAAATGTGTGCTTAAAAGCAAAAAGAGCAAGTGGGAGAATAAGAGACGTGGGATGTTGCTAAAGAAACATGACGAAAGAGGTGGCGTAGGAGCCAGCAGGAAATGGGAGCAAAATAGCTGCCAGCAAAAGGGCCAGTGGAGATGATTGAGATTAGAGAGAGATTGTCTTCTGCTCCTCTTGTTCCTTGAAGACCTTTGGAGTTCCTTTCCTGCTGGATTTGACGTGGATGCTCAGTGCAGGGTGCATGCACCTGAGGATGTGTGAGGGAAATGAGGTTGGGAAAATGCAAAAGATAAGCAAAACACACCGTGAAATGCAGGACAGGAGAAATAAGCAAGAGGAAGGGAGCAAATACTCTGCAAAATACTTCCCTTGGCTGCCACTCAAGAGCTCCTAAGGTAGTCTTGGCACGTGTGGTGCTCAACCAAACCTCAGCTGCACCACAGAAATGAGAGCTGGTTCCTCTCTGCTCTGCTCCCTGTGGTCCTCCAGTGAGGTCTTCATCATAGCTACAAAACCAGTGATGAACTTGGTTTGTCCTTGTCTACACTCACATCTAACATTCAGCCCTGGTTCAGCCTCTTCTGTTGCTGACACCTGTTGTCAGCAGTCGGTAATTTCTTTTTTTTTTTTTTTAGGACAACTCCACATTGCCCTGGAGCTCAGAAAGGGTCTTAAATTAAACTTAATTCTATTCAGATGTAGTTAGCAGTATTTAATTAGCACAGTCCTGAAGCAAAAGTCCGTCCACTCCTTGGATCACTGAAGTGTATTCTGGATATTTTCCATATTGCTGCAGGAGTCTGACCTTTATTTTGTTTGTTTGTTTGTTTTCTCTTTAGCCCAAGAAATGTGCTGGGGCTTTTCAAGCACTTTGCAGAGTAGGGGCCACAATCTTAATGGCCAGATTCCTCTGCAGATGGCTTCCTGCTTGGTTGCAATTGCAAAACTTCACTGAGGCAATTACCACGATTGCAGACATGGGAATGTGACATTAGGAAAGCATTTAATGTATTCTCAGCATCTGTTACAGAACTGCTGCAAATGGAAACCGTAGGGAGATGCCAGTACTGTGAGTAGGACTCATCTTGCTTAACTTCGGCCGACTAGAAGTTCAGATCCAGTTTGAACTAGATGTATAGGTACTCACCGTAGACAGTGAACAAGGGTATCCAGAGGGTGATTAACTTGAGTTCGTTTGTAAGGGATTCGTTTTTTTCCCTGATGGTGCTCCATTTTCTGGGGAAGTATTTCAGACTAGTCATCCCCTATTAGGCAGATAAAATTAGATGACTTGAATCCTGACCTCTGTGTCCATGAGAGTTCTCACTGACCACAGGAAACACCCCCAGAAATGAGCCACCACTAACTGAACCTCCATGGACTGCTAGGTGACAAACTAGGAGATCTTTTGCTTGCCAGAAGAGTTCAGCTTATTCCCAGAAAGTGATACAAGAGCTGGCAAGAAGATACTATACAGCAACAAGAAAAAATAGGGGTGTATCAGCAGGAATAGAGACAAGCCCCAGCCTTCAGATTAAAAGCCTTAGCTGTGTAAACCAAGCAGAGAAGGATGCTCTAGGAACTATTTGTTGTAACTTTTCTGTTTGTTTTATTTTTCCTTCACCCTTTGCCTGTTTTCTCCCTTGTTTCTGTGGAGTTGCATATACCATGTGACTAGAACATCATCCTCCTTGGATCCATTTTTAAGTGAAGGTTCAGACATTACTACTGAGCTGCTTATCTTAGAGTCTGTTAGTTCTCTGATGACATAGCTTCACTTGGTATGACATAATTAAAGATGAGAATAAATAGACAGAGGGAATTAATGGCACTTATATAAATGTTTAAAATACCTGTATTTCAGGCCCTGAACGTGAATCAATGCCAAAAGATAATGCAGAAACCACGGCTGGGTGACCCAGGAGACCTTTGTTTTGTTTTTAAATAGCTTAGACCTATCTTTGAAGAAGTTAGCCTGAAGATTGAACGAATGTGATTTGTCCTGAATGAGCTGCTGGGGCAAACATCCTGCTTATTTGAATTTAAAGCATCTTTAAGTACTCCCAAGTACTCAAAGTACTTTAAGGACTTTTAAACCTTTGAGTACCTCAATCTGTCTGGTGGCAGGAATGGAACTGATGGAGCTCTGCCACAGAAATTATCCTGCTTGCCTTCCCTCTTCTCCAAATCCTCATTCCCCTTTGCTGTCACCAGCAGTGGTCATGGCTATTCTCTGAGACAGGCTGGGCAAATACTCCCGAGGAGAATTCTCAGCTTAGTATCTTTTTAACTTCCTTGGGAAAGACCATTTCCCTCTTCCACAGTTGTGAAAATTCATCTGTTTACAGCAGAGCTGCAGAATAATCTGGATTATTCCTCCCCCACAAGATATATTACTTTTCTTTTTAATTTTTTTTTTTTTAGTTTTATTTATTACTTTTCAGTTTTGCTTAAAGTTGAGATGGGAACAAGTGGTCAAGTGTGGCAAAGGGCAGACACCTCTTAAATCAGCTTTATGGCATGATGGTGAAGTTGTGAAGGGGATGATGCAGCAGTCTGTATGTTTAACCATGCCCAGTTGTGGATTTTGATGTTGGGAGACCATGCCTTTGCAGACCCTCTAAAGCTGAGGAGTACAACATTCCCATCTTCAGACCACACTTCTCCAGGTTTCTGGGGACCTCTTCCAGGCTGTGGGGCATGCTGGCTTGCAACAGCTTGGTTATGCAATATAAACTCTAAATATCTGCTTGCTGCTGCCAGATTGTGGAAATCTGCAAATAATTGTGAAGTCTAATGGTTTAATTGGATTGTGGTGTATTTGCACAGATGGGTGAAGTCTTCCAGGCCAATATTTTCCAGAGTGACTTAGCAGTCTTTCAGCTTTAAGGTGACTAATATGAGAAATCTTAAAAGCAATGGGTTTCCACAGATTTTTATTTTTTTTTTTAAGAGAAGTACACCCAAACTGAAGTAATCCAAACCATCAATAGTCCAGACACTGCTTGCCCCAGAGACCTTGAGATGGAGGATCTTTCACAGCACCTTGATGTAAGCCAAACTAAACTAATCAAAATAATACAGGACATCTTCACGTGTCATTTTTCAGCAGCAAAATCCAGTGTGAATGTGCAAGTGTGAAGGCATTTATACGGAA
>JANHGL010024893.1:84054-96625 GCA_024611195.1 Ceyx melanurus | reverse complement strand
ACCCAAACAAACATCAAATTGTAGCAAAAATGGGGAACCCCATGGGGCTTTGAGATCTTTAAGAAGGGATGTTTAATAAAAATCCAAGCAGCTTTTTTTTCTATTTCTTAGAAGAAAACAAAACAAAACAAAACAAAAAACAAACCTAAAAAAATAAAAAACCAGAGGGAAAAAAAAAGGGTAGTTTCTCTGTTATCAACATAATTTAAAAAAGAATCAGATCTCTGTTGTGGGATCTCAGGAACAGTTTAATGAATGAAACAAACCAGAACCAGACTCACCACATGCAGATTTTGTGTGTCATGTTGGTCCCAATTTAAGAGGAGATGTAACTTTTGATTTCAGTGGGAACAGGGTAAACTTCTTCATGTTATACATATCAGAAGAAGAATGACTGCAAGCTACATTTCCCAATGGGCTTCCTTCAAATGCTACTTTGCTGCTTGTTATTTATTGGAACTTAGTCTTTTCCAAGAGTTGAATTGTGCATCTTGCCTCACACTTCTGCAATATCTTAATAAAACAAAATTACTTGTTAGCAACCTGTGAGAAGTTGGTTTTTTTTGCACCCTTTGAGTAGGTTCAGGGCTGCCTGTACAAATGAAATGACCATGACAGGAAATATAAACATGCTATTTACAAGTTCACCATTCTTTATTTTCTATACAGTTCTGATGAGTATTTTTGATAGTTGTAGCCTAAGCACTGTGTAGAACTGGCATGCTTCTGATACTCACAAACACGTAATAAAAAAGTAAAATAATGATAAATTGTTCACATGCAAGGATACTGTAAAATGAATCCATTGCCTTAAGCTATGCATTTAGGTATTTTTTTAATATATCCTAACAGTTTGCTTTCCTCTGTACTTTTGATGGAAATATTCCATGCAAATTGCCATATTTTCTTTAGGATAACATTTCACATTCTTTAAACCTTCCATTAATTATTTTCTACATGACATTCAGACTGCCTTTAATGAAAGAAGGGAAAAACCTCAAAACACAGCTACTTTTGTTATCACACTATAAATCCTAGCTCAGGGATTATGCCAATTATCTGATTTACCTCTACAGAGCAACTCAATAATTTATGCTTATTGCTCTTATCATTCTTCATATGTTTGACTCAGTTTATCTATGAGAAACCTGTCTTTAAAAGATTTAATGAAGAATAATATTCAGACAAATTATTGGACTCTGGGATTAACATCAATCCATTCACCATTCAAATCCAGTTCTTTTAAGAAAAATGATATTTGGAGACATCAACTGGAGTGCTTTAAGATGAGTTTTAATAAAGGTGTGTCTGTAATACTTTTTCATAGGTATCATGTTGATGTTTCACTGCTGAGTAGCATTATACCCAATAGGCTCTGGTTGATAAATTTAAGTTCTTCTTATTCTGATGCTGTTGCTGAATAATCAGGTCTTTTTTTTTGCATCTTGGATTAAAAAAATAATAAAAAAGAAGACATCCACTGACAAGTACGAAGTTTGGGCAGAAAACCAAGATCCAGTTGTTCTTCTCTGGAATATCATTGCAGCCACATTCCAAAACAAGCCTCCCTCAGCCATCAAAACGTGGGGTGACTGCTGGGGAGTCTTTGCAGGTCGTGGAGATAATGAAGGCACCTTGCATCACCCTTCTGTGTTGCTTTTGAGAAGGCCTTCACCCTTTACCTTCAGAGTGAGCAGTGGTGCTGCTGAGGGCAGTGTTGTCCTGGTTTGATCTGGGATTCCCCACTGGAGGCCTTTAGAAGTCCAAGGGCCGAATCATCATGGTGGTGGAGCGCAGGGAGTAGCTGGGCCCTTTGAAGTAATGCCACTTGATGCCATTGAGCTTCCCGTGGTTTTGTCCAGCTGTGTAGAACATCCCATTGAGATTGGAGGGGCCACAGGCATCAAACCACCACCCTGAAACCATCAAGACAAACAAACTGCAAGGGCACTAAGCAATTGTTTTGGTTTATAGGTTTAGCTGATTAGAAAATTCTGCTATTCCCGAGCTCATAATTACTCCTGCTGTGAGGGTGTGAAGGTATTGTCATCATATCTTTTTTTTTTTGTTCTTTTTATCTTTTTATAGCCAGCAGTTCTGGAGAATGCACACTTGTTTTTACAAGGTGGAAGACTATTAAGTCCTAGCTTGTGCTGGTTTTTATAAACAGCATGAGAAGCAAGAGCTGGAACAGCAAATCAACTGCTTTGCATATTTAGACAATATCACTCCACCTATCTCAGGTAAACCTCAGAAAAAGACTGTAATTCATAAATATTTTATATTATTTCACCTGTTTGGTGATTTGGGGCATGAAAAGCCAGGGCAAGAAAAGTCTTGTGATTTTAGCTCACTGCTCCAGTAGCTGCATTGTAAGGTCATTCTGAAAAGTGACACAGAAAAAAGCCCAGAACTTTGCTTTTTGAGGCCAAACCAGCAATCTATTTTACAGCATGGCCTACAGTTGTGTTGGCATAACTGAAGGAGTCTTCACTGAAAAGTCAGGGCAAAAAAAGAGGTGCAAGACCTCAGGAGCTTTTTAATCTGAGTTTTCTCCTAAAGAAAATGCATGGAGAGCCATACCTCCAATTTTGTGAGTGCAATGTTAACATAAGATTGAAAGTAAGACAGAAAAGTTTACCAAGTAATACAAATATTACTATAAATGACAGAGTCTTTGCCACCATTTGTGATCCAATACAGAAAATTCCTAACTGCTAGAAGCATAGGTTTGGTTCCAAACTGTATGATAAAAAAAACCCCCTCATCTCACCTTTAGACTTCTGCAGTAAATATATTTATTTATGTCTTTGACCAATAGGGAAAGTAGAGCTCAGTATTGAAATTCAGTGTGAATTTTCAGATCTATTTTAAATTCTTCCTTAAGATTAAAATGATCAGTCTTGAGTACACCCCCTAAGATTTTTTAAGGTGAATTTTAGATTGCCCTGGGAGTTAAGAGTTTTAAGGAAAATTCCAAATAATGTGAAACTTGGCAATGCTGAGATTACAGAACACAAACTGACAAAGATAAACTAGGTGACATGTTGACTTCACTGAAAGTAGTGGGAGTTTTGTTGTGTATCTTGATAGGAATAGAATTTTCTCTGCAACATTTTACAGTGTATCTATGCGATGGAACAGAAAGATGCTTAGTTCAGACTTAGGAAGGCACAATTAATCCCCAGACTGCAAAAAGGTACTATTCCCAATGTCAAAAAAATATCAAGCTTTATTTGCCAGGAAGATATCTGCTGTTTGGTTTATTTTTTCACATTAATATCTCCAGGCTTTGTGAATCTTTAACACAGGTTGTATGCATCTTCCATGTAAAATGACTGTACAGAATTTTGCCTTCATGTTTGAAGGCAAGCAAGATCAAAAGATCAGGTGGTAGCTTTTGCTTTTGGTGGTAAAATAGCCCTTTATTTTAAAAAGTTATTTCAGCCTGAACATCATAGCACTGTAACCTTCCCAGGACACCTTGCAAACCTTCTTCAGGAAGCAAACTGATCAGCTAGAGAGTGGCTACTGAATTCTGCAGGTGTCACTGGGGACTGAAATGCAGAACTTTACATTTTTCAGCATGTTTCCCACTCTGACTTCTGGAAATGGATTTAAACTCTGAGAAGCTCCTTTTAGACACTGTGAATCCTCCAATTCCATCATAATCAGTGGGTAGCCTTTCTCTACCTGTAATGCCTGCATTGTAGGAAGGTATTTTAAGCTGTGCCTTAACAACTTATTTGTGATTAGCCTTTACATCCAGTGCTTACTCTGTCCTTTGTGTTCTGATCCATGTAATTTATTTTTCTTGTCTTGTAATTTCTTAGATTTTGGATAATACTTAGTGGGCTTTTTTCAGAAGTAGCACTTCATAATGAAATCTTGAGGGAAGAATTTATGCCAGATAAATTCTGGCAATTTCTATTTTGATACAATTGACCTCTCTTTGATTACAGTGTTATACCTTAGGGGGCAATAACCAAAGAAAGAGAACGCTGCACAGCTGATGTTTTACTGTAACCAGAGCATAATCTTGTAGAAACAAAAGACAAAGTTAAACAGAGAAAATCTAATCCTCATTTTTCAAAGCTGGAACACAGATGCAGCTGCATTCTATTTATGGTGTTGAGACGAAGACATGGCAAGGTGTGTTATCATTTCATCTTGAAACAACAGCAATAGCATAAATGGCCTTTTTGGGGAGAAGGTTTTCAGCAGTGCCCTACAAAATCTATGTTAGAAATGGAATGAAGAAACAGAAAAATTTTTGTTTTGTGAGGATTTGCTCAAATTTCTCAGCATGGATTTCTTCTAAATAAATACTTCTTTCAAAATATGCTTTAATGAGCATTATTTTCCCCCAATTATTCTGTTCTTGTTAATGAGACTGCATGACTTTTTTTTTTTTAAAGATGCTTCCTAATACTACATTAAAATGCTTTACCATCTCTCTGTCTTTTTTTTTTTCAAGTGTTTTTTTTTTCTCAAATGAGTAATGGTACTACAAGAAGAAAACCAGTCATATTTTATAATGTTTTCCTGAAGTCACAAGTTTTATTTGATATTTTTTGTCAAAAGCAACATTAACAAAGGCTTTTGAATGACAAAATGGACAGCTCTCCTTTTTTGACTTGTATAAATAGTAATTCTGCATGTATGTCTGTAAAATTCTTTGTTAGCAACCTAGTGCTCATCAATTCATGAGTCTACTGTAAGCCTAGCACTTATTTGGAACTTGTTAACGATCACTCAGGTTTGATGAGAGGTTCTTAGTTGCTTTTCACATACTAAAACGTGTCTAAGCATTGCACATTTGATAGCAGACCCTTCACATGCATTTCTGTTCTCCCTCTCAAGTACACTGAATGCCTCCAAATGCAGTATGATCAGTACAAACCATTTAATAAGATATGTTTGAATGGTACATTTGTATGGGTTTGTGGGATAAATGGATCCTATGAAAAGCTAATATTTATTTCTAGCACTCTGGGTTTGTCCATAAAACTGAGTTCATTTGGCATCAAAGCCATTAAGAACAATTTATAATGAAAAAAAAATAAATTGAATCATAGAATGGTTATGGCTGGAAGGGAGCTCCAAAGATCATCTAGTGCAGTGAGCAGGGACACCTTCAACTAGACCAGGCTGCTCAGAGCCTTGGCCAACCTCACCTGGAACAGCTCCAGGGATGGAGCCTCAGCTACCTCCCTGGGAAGCCTGTGCCACTGATCCACCACCCTCAAGGGAAAGAACTTCTTCCCGAGATCCAGTCTAAATCTCCTCTTCTCTAATTTAAACCCATTATCCCCCATCCTTTCACTAGAGGCCCTTGGAAACAGCCCCTCTCCAGCCTCTCTGTAGCCCCTTCAGGTACTGAAGGTGGCTATAAGATCCTCCCAGAGCCTTCTCTTCTCCAGGCTGAACAACCCCAGCTCCTACATCCTGTCCCCACAGCAGAGCTGTTTCAGCTTCTGATCATCTTTGTGGCCTCCTCTGGACCATCTCCATCAGCTCCATGTCTTTCCTATGCTGAGGGCTCCAGAACTGGATGCAGGGCTCCAGGTGAGGTCTCAGATGGCTGCCACTTCTTCCGCCCCACCACAAAATGGCCACAACATCTTCTGCCCCACCACAAGATGGCTGCCGCTTCACCTGCCCCACCACAAAATGGCCGCCGCACAGTCTAATGAGTCTGTGTAGGGGCTGTTTAGGCTCTATAGGGGCTTCATAGAGAGGCTTATAGACCCCTTCTGGGGCTATATAGGGGATGTTTGGGCTCTATAGGGGCTCCATAGACCTCTTCAGGGGCTTAAATAGTCTTCTTTGAAAGAGTCTTCTTTGCTCAAAAGACAGTTATTATATGAAAACTTTCAATGTCTCTGACATTCTGTAATTTCAAGTTAGGTGGCAATACTTGGGGTCTGTTTGACTTAACATTAGTAAATTCTCAGCTAGGAGGCTGGGTACAGTTTTGGATGACAGCTCAAGCTGTATGTAGAGCCACTGCACAAAGTACAAAAGAGCAAATGTAAGAGGAAAGATTCCAAGATGTTTGGTCCAAAATTTAAAAGACAGATTGCCAACAATCGCAATTTCCTTAAAAAGCTGCTGAAAAAGGCAATGCAAACGAAGGAATGGTCTATTCTTTCCAGTGAAGGATAGGACAAGATGAAACACAAATTATCATAGGATTAGTTTAGTCAACAAGCCAAGCTTCCTTATATTAAGTGTAGCCAAACTCAGTAACAGATTATATCATTAGAATGAATTTCTATCACCAGAAGTCTTGAAGATGAACAGAAAGACAGAAATAAATAGGTACAGTCTGCTTTGAAAGGAGCTAAATGACCTCTGGAAATAATTTAAAGGCCTATGTTGTTTGATTCATTGGATTATTGGATTGACCAAACTATAATTTCTCAATTGGTTCTTGACATTCTGAAGATTAAATCAGAATTTAGCTGTCACAATAGAAGATGAAAATTATTAGCTTGTGTTATACCCATTGGATAACACAGTCCTTTTCATAAGAACCTTTTTATGAGGTAAAAATGACAAGGAACTTGAAGAGTGGTGACCATGTTATGATCTTCCAAATATGTAATTTTTAGGTTAATCACTTCTTGATGTTCTCCTAATGCTTTATTGCTCTTGTCCATCCTTAGCCCTGGCAAACAGCAATATACAAACAGTTAAAGCTGCTGAGCAGTCGTGTCTAATGAAAGCTTTACCATAAATAAAAGAATATCCCTATAATTTCTTATCTACAAGGTGCTTACCTTTTTCTGTTAAAATTATATTTAATGAGTGGTGTTTTCTAAGTAACTTCTTTATGAAAGCAACAATATGCATCAAACCTAGAAGTTTATACTTTCCTATGCAATTAGATGTGTATCCAGGGTTTCAGTCTGAAAGTATGCTGAGCTTGCTACTTTCAAAGTTTCAAATAAAATATAAGAGAAACCATGGCTTTTTCTGACTGGATTATGCACAGGCAGATTTCTGTATTCAGCCAAGAGCTTCCCTGTGAGTCATGACAAGAATCCTCCATACCATTCTTGCCAGAGATTCATAAAAATCACTACTTGGATTAAAAGCTGTGAAACAACAGGCAACGAGTACATCACTGATTGGAATTGTCATTGAGCAGTATTTCACTGAATAGATGAGAAAACCATTGAGGATTACTAAGTGCATGGGAACTGTCTCCGGCTTGGGAAGCCCCTGAGGTGCAAAAGATACTGGGAAAATACTCAGAGGAGTCATCATTTATCTGCATTGTTCTTATGCCCGTTCCGAGGCATCTGCTGCTGACTGCTGTCAGAGATGGGAGACTGCAGCTGGATGGGCCTCTGCTTCCAGTCAAATCAAAAGTTACTGCAATAATTCTATGCTTTTCATCCTATCAAAACATCCAGAAGGTCTCCTTGTCACTTTATTTCAGGGACCAGAATTGTAGTGACATTCTCACACCACCTGAAGTGAAGTGTGAACAGCTCAGCTCACATCCAATGCAAGACAAATCAAATCATCTTGAGATTGTTTCACCAGGGACCAAGTTACTGTGAGCCACGTTTCAGCAACTGAAAACAACTGCACAAACAATTTCTATGTCTCAGCTGACAGGTGGTACCCTGGGGGGTTGCTCTCACTTGGCCTCGTGCCCACAAATCTGATCCAGAGATGTTAAGTGTTGGAAATCTGTCTGAAGTGCCTTGGACATCTACTTGGTGCTTCATTCTGGTGATAGTTTGATGCATTTGAAATGCTTATTCTTGAAAAAAAATATGTCTCTATAGTTCATTGGTGTACTAACCAGAAAAATGTCTGAAATTATATGGAGATATCAACATATCAACTTCTGTTTCATTTAATGGCCTGAGATATTGTACCACTTCATAACAGGTAATTTAATGATAGAAACTTTTTTTTTTTTACTATTTAGTAATGTTAAGTTAAATGAAGAAATTAATGTAATAAATATGCTTTGTCTTCCTTTAAAGGAACCAAACATGCTTAGTTGAATTTTTCCAAGGCACAAAAAAGCATCTACAAAATGTAACTGCCTTGTAAAGTTGACAGGGGCTAAGAGTCCAGCTCATGCATGTAGTTTTGAAACTAAAATCAATGTTAAAATAGAGTCAAGTAGAATAGCATGGCTCTTGAAAGGACAAGAAACACACACACACACACAGAACTCTGTTGATGCTACTGAATTATTCTCCCAGTATTTTATTTCTTATGCTAGGGAAGAGGGAGGAGAGAAAGGAGGAGAGAGAAAAATAGTTTTGATATAGACCAAATAAAACTGACAACTACTTAGATCACAGAGAGAAATGTGTGTTTTCCTTACATTTTTATTTTCAGTCTTGGCATCAACCATATCACAGTCTTGAGCTTCAGCTTATCTCAGCCTTTATTCCTGACATAAATATATTCAGTTCACCTCATAGAGATAACAGGCTCACACAGACTGTCAAGATAGCTAGAAACCTGCCTGTAGATTTCATATCATTCATCATTAAAGAACTCTCTGTGATGTTGCCAAAACTAACAGAGACTCTGATATCTTTGGAGGAAAAAAAAAAAGAGGTTTTCCAAAAACAGTTATCATTGCTACTTTGCTTAATTAGTCTTTGCCTGTGGTATAAAACTGAAATCTACCCCCTAAACAAACGTTCTGGTATTTAATTCAATTTCTGATCTTTCTTAAGGAATGGGAAAGTCATTACAAGGAGCAAAGCATAGCAGAGTGTTTAAGGAGGATTCTAGCAAGATTAAAGTCCTTACCTTCTTGAAGAACTACAAATTACTTGTGCTTTACAGTCTGTCTCCAAAAGACTAGTAGTCAAGAGTCTGCTCCAAAAGACTAGACTCATCTACCTGCATTTTCTTTTACTCTGCAGTCATTTGTTCTATTTGTAGTTTTCTCAGCCTTTGGTAACTCTCCCCCATTCTCCTTATTCCTTTTCATTTGCTACCAGTACCTTCCAATATGTGGTTTTCCTGTTGATTTACAGGACTGCTGCAGCAAAATATATGTGAACCTTGTGGAATGGCTGTTGAACAGCAGGCTGACCTTAGCAGGGCATTGACCCGACACAGAAGTGAGGGCAGGAAAATAAACAAACCCCACAGCTCCCAGAATTAGCTGTCTGGGAGCAGAGGTATTTCCAGGCATCTCAGAGACATGAATGAGTCTGCACTTCAGTGAAGTCACAGCTCAGGAGCTCCTCACTAGACTCTGGCCTGCCCTGGAAGTCAGACACTTTAGTTGAGCATGGTCTCTAGAGGGAAAAAGTTGTAATGAAAATCAATTATTCACTTCTTATTCATGGTTAGCTTCTTTTTTTTTTGACAGAACTGGAAAAGCAGTGTCTGGTCACCTGCCTACTGGAAGAAGTTTCCCACCCTGATTTTAATGTCATGCCACTAAAGGAGGTTAGGAAAGTTTGAACAATTGGCTACTTACTTTCCCAACAGAGTCATTAACAATCAGCAAAAGAGGATGAGCAGTTAGGAATTTAGGAACATTTGCTATAAATTCCTAGTGGTGGGAGCCCATCTTCTGGTAGCAGATGATAGAGGGTCAAATATGTCTGAATGTGGCCTGAGCTGTATCCAAAGTGCCAGTAACCACAAATAATATTAACTAAAACTTCAATCCAAAACACTGAACAATTTATATGCTAAAGTTAGAAATCACAGAGTGAGAGTCTCCAAAGAAGGTCAGATGAAAAGAATGCACCAACAAATTGCAATTTAGGCTTTCTGCTTTTATGTGGTATCCTAGAGACAAAAAGGAGCTTGCCCATAGAGGGGCTAGTGAAAGTTCTCACTCTTGTGCAGAGCTTTAGGTGACTGTATTGGGAGAAAACCTCAGATATTCCCCCTCAGCGCTGGAAGGAACAAATATCAGTCATCTACATTATACTTGCTGGCAATCAGATTGATTTGTTGCTTTAAATGGTCCCAGTATAACTTCTCTGTGCTCTCCTTTCTTTCCTTCTGCAGATCAACTCAGCTCACTAAGAATACTGTTTAAAATCCTCCAGAACAGCTAATTTAACACCAATTAAGCAAGGGATTGCAGGTCTGGTCATTCACAGGTGAGTGAATTACCCATTACTTTAACTAGGTATATATATGTATATATTTATTATGATCATAGAAGACAGAAAGTTGAAACATTACAATTACTTCAACTTCTTCCGTGGTTGCTTTAGCAAAACAGGAAATTCCTACCAATGTACCACACATTTTCAGAGTTGTACTCACCTCCAGTCAACATGAGAGCACATTTACACATGCAGTTGTCATTGTCAGCATCTTTTGTACTGAATTCAGCACCATGTAAGATCAGGCTACTCTGTTTTCCAGCTGTTCCACTGTGACCTTTTAAATAAAGCCTGAAACAGCAAGAGAAAACAATGTGTCACCAAAAATAACAGATCCAGATCTCTTTCCACATTAAGCTTGCCTTGTATGAAGTGTACTCAGAAAATTCAGAAATATCTTGTGTTTTGATTCAACCTCTTTATTGTGTCAGGTGTAAAATGGGGACCTTTGGGGTTTTTCAATGTAGGAGCACATTATCCTTGCTCCAGAGCAGAGCTGAGCACAAGGAATCTGCACCAGAAGATGAAATAAAGTGGAGGGAGTCAGAGACAGAAAAGAGAATGAGACGTGCCCAGAGATTTGGAAGACATTGACAGAATAATTGAGTATTTGAGTAGCTGGTCTCTTTCCTGTGGCACAGAAACAGTGCTCCCAGTTAACAGCAGCCACGTTATTAATCTCTGGGCTCTAAAGATGATTTCAGCAGTTTCAGAATTTTTAATTCCACCAGTTACAGCACAAGCCAGCAACCCAGTTCTGCCAAATTTGTCTGAGTGATGAATGGAGAATAACGGAGAGTTCAAGCCACAAAAGTCTTCATGATTTGCAATGCTAAATATCTCTTTTCCTAGAGCTCTTAAGGAGACTTTAACTAGTTGAATCCACAACCATGGAGCCAGAGCCCAGCTTCAGCAAGTAACAGAGTGTTTGTGGTGCCCAGTGCTGTAATGCCCAAAGCCAAGTGTGCCAGCTGTGGGGATGCTGAATGGAGTAACTCTGTCCCAGCAAGGAAACACTGTCGACCTGAGTTCTCAGTTACAGTGATGTACTCAGGAAAATGCTGGAGAGGAGGAAAGGGAATGATTAGGAAGGTTAGGTTTGGGAAGGAAGAGAAGAGAAGAGAAGAGAAGAGAAGAGAAGAGAAGAGAAGAGGAAAGAGAAAAGAAAAAAGAAAAGAAAAGAAAAGAGAAAAAGAGAAAAAGAGAAAAAGAGAAAAAGAGAAAAGAGGAATGTTGCACACAGTGTTTTCCTCTGCATCTGCTCAAGCATCTCTGTGAGAGAGACATCACTGGGTGACAGATGTTCAGAGCAAAAACTCCCTCCTGTCCATAGCTACCTATATAAGACACCTGACCAGTAGGTCTCAGTTATTTTTTCCTAAAGCAATGCTAGAAGAGGTAGTTCAAGACTTACACAGCTTACCTTCATATGATTCTAAATGTTGTGTGTCATCTGATCTGAGTTTTTGGACTGAATTCTCAGAGTAAATTTTATATATAGATAAGTGCACACACACAGACATATAAAAATTCTTGGATTAAATATAAATACCATGAATAGTGAAATAATTCTGGGAAGCACAGAAGTGGATAAGGCAAAGTGTGAGCCTCAATAAAAGATCATCTCAGAGATTTCACAAGGAACAACCTAGGAACAAGAACCCAGAAGGTCATTGCATGGTGTTATTGTCCAATCCCAGTGTCCATTAGCCTGTAATTATGTTACTCTACCAAAGGCTGCTTTAGACAAGATTACTCATTTCTTTGTCCCTTACAAATGAAAGGCTGGAATTGATCCCATCTTCATTCATTGGACTTTTGCCTTGTTTTGCAAGCTGTGCCTGATTTTTTGCAAGACAAAATAAACTTCCCTGAGGTTGTGTTGATAGAAAAATTACTTTGTCACATGATCTCCACAATCTGATTTTAAATGGCCGCCCAACCTCTCTATATCAGCAACACCAAAGCTCACAGAAGTCTCATAAAGTCAGTATAAGAAGTAAATACTGTTTACTTAAATCAGAAATACAATGCTGGCCAGATCTTTTATTAACAATAAATACTATGAACCCCACTTAGTCCAATTAAAATGAAAAAAAAAAGAATATTGTATGAAAACAACAAAGAAATTAATAATCCTTAGTGTAGAGTGTTTTCCCCAATGGTGTAGAGCATTAGGGTTATTTACAAGCTGATACTCTGTCCCTGATGTTTTCTAAGCATTCCACTCAGCACAGATTTAGATCTTGCCAGTTGTGTTTGACTTCCCCTCAACACTATTTGACTAGTAGGTCTCCAGTGACTTTAAACTGCTAAAGCTTAGCTTAGCTCTAAACTCATACCCAAGTCTGAGAGCACTGGATGAGCTCCCATGAAGCAGCAGGTATCTACTATTTAGATTTAGTTGAGCTTTTAGTGCTCTCAGATAAGACTGAACCATTAAAATA
>JANHGL010024893.1:62886-83185 GCA_024611195.1 Ceyx melanurus | reverse complement strand
TAATATAAAATATGTAACATAAATATAAATACATTAATTGCCTTCCCTTACAAAAGATGCCAACTAAGGGTTCCTCTTGGTTTGTTCCTGCTGTGTGACTCAACTTGTCCCTTGAAACCAAGGTGAGGTATATTGTGTGGAAAGAATAGTTCTAAAAATATGACATAAACAGCTGCAGGAGAGCATGAAAAGCCATTTCAAATTGACATCAGAATTTTCTTTTCAAGTGGTTAGATCACCTGGAATTCTTTCAAATATATACAGCTTAGCTGTGCTCACACAATAGTTGGCGTGTTCAACAGATGAACCCTGCATAAGTCCAAAGAAATTGCAAAAACATTTGTATATTTGCAGTTACTAAGATTGAAACATACAGAATGAGATATTAAAAAATCCAAGAAATGCAATCATAAATCCATTAAAAAAAAAAGGATGCGTTAAATATTATTAAAAGTATAGGAAATGGTTTCTTCTTCAGTGTTTACATATAGAGCACCTGACCTTAGAATTTTTATTTAGTTATTTTTATTAGAACTAGTGAGAGGTCTGTAGGATTCCCAGAATTTAATGTAAGCTACTTCTTTCTCTATTTTTTTTTTTTTCTGTTACAGTTGGGATCCCTTAGTCCTTCATTTCAAGCAGTTCCCTCAATGAAATAGCTAAGAATTCATATCTTGCTTTGTTGGTAACTCAAACTTTGTAAATAAACAAAAAAATGCTAGCTTGCTGCAAATATTAACAACCACCATTAAGAGATGTAGAATGCTGGTTTTAATTAAGATGTAGAATGCCATGGTTTTAAGCATTTGAATTAATTAAGATAATATTGAATTTCTTATTTGAGCACAAATCTCCATTACTGGATTTCATAAAAGTGAGTAATAGCCTAAAATTCTTAGCCATTAAATAAAGAGAAACAGGAGTCTTGAAGTAGGATTTAGAAGATTCATCATGATGGATGGAGAGGAAGACATCAAAGCCTGCCTTTGGGAAATACTGTAGAGGGATGTCTCCAAATCCAACCTCCCTTTTCTCTCTCTTGGAAGGCTAAAATGTCTTTGTGACCTACTCATTGCACAGGGCTGGCAGGAAGGAATCCCCAGTTTGGATCCCTCCTCAAGGCAGGGATTGTGTTGATGGAAATGGACACTGAATAAAATGAGTGTATAGGGATCAGAATCCTATACCCAGAATTTTCTATTCTGAGCCTTCTCCTCGTGTGGTTTCCATTTTTTTCCTGATTCCATAGGAGCACAGCCCTTCTTATAACCCACCTAATGCTTGGGAATACATCTACACAGGTAACTGTGAACAAATATAAGCTCACACTGACTGTCCTCCATGCTGGACATGTGCAAAGCATCTTTGTCTTTAAAAACCATATGACTGCCATTATTTTGTCCTCTATATTTGGAATGTCTGAGGTTGAGGAAGGATTTAACTTGCATCTCCCATCTCATTCATATTTGCATATAAATATAGCTTCAGTTTGTGAAGTGAAACCCGTTCCTAAGGATGCTGAATTTGATCTGATTAATTTTATGAGTTTTATGATTTCCCGTGTTAGTCAAGTAATTCAATTTATAATGATTTTTAGGTGATTAACGTCCTTTGTGAACCAAAGCCCTCTGGCCTGAAACCATTTGTGAGGACCCAGTAAGAGATAATCCTCAGGTTATTCTTTTAATTCTAAACATTAATTGTATTAATGCTAATTAAATAAAAACCCAACAACAAACCTCCCCCCACAAAATAAAAAACCAAAACAAATTAATATACCCTTATAACCAGATAGCAGCTTTATTTTAAGTTCATATTTTTCCCCCAGAAAACTTAGATTAATTGTTTGGGTTCACAAATCATTTGTCAATGAATAAAACATAATGTCTCCTGAAGTAATATTAAATCTTGTTGGCTCCTTGTAAAGTTTCCCAACGATCCTTTTCCTGAATGTACTACAAAACTGTATGAAGTCTCCCAGAAGTAACAGTTGTTTCTGAGTAGAGAAAGCACCTCTGTAATAAAGACATCTTCCAAATATTTAATGATAGATTATGTGTTGTGAACAGGAGACAAAAATCTAGGTAATCACTTGAGAGCAAAACTGCTGTCGCTAAGGTTGAAACTGAAATGTCTAGGTTTTATTAGGGCAGTGCATACTCTCTTTTTGAAAGCAAATAAAATTAAACAAAATGCCAAAATTTAATCATAAATCAAGATTGGTTAACTAACAAGAACTTAATAGCAGGTGAGGTAAATAATAATTTGAAATAAATTAAAAGCTGCTCTCAAAGAAAGGTGAATACACTGAAGAAATTGAAGTAACTAGATAGGGTAGAAGATGACAAAAATTTGGTCACCACTAGTGTCACAAGATTTTGAGCTGTTGCTAGCCCATTTCTCTGAGTTGCAAGAACAATTCACCTCCTTTATTGCTGCCCATCCTTGAAGGACTGACATAAAAGCACCAAAGAGAAGAAAGGGAATCTAACAGTTGTTGACTGACTGGAGAAAACCAGCAATATTAACCATAAAAACCTAACAATACTATATTTTTTTCCTACTCTTGAGTCCAAACCTGAGTACTTAGTAAATTAATGGACTCTTTATTTAACTTAGAGTTAGTAAATCTGTAAACAGTAGGCACGATGGTTCTGCAAACTGCTGAAAACCTGAATAATGCAGTAAGTAGCTCTGACTACTCAAACAGATTTTTAATTTGGCTCTTCTGACTGCCAGCAGATGAAAATAATTTCCTCCCACAATTCCTTCAGAAATAAGGCAAGATGACCTCGATATTTCTTCTCTGCTGCTCTGTAGCAATGACTCACTGCTGTAATTATTGAGTTTGACATCCCTGCAATTCCTTGCCCATTCTCCTGTTGGGATAAGTGGGATGTGCCAGCCAACAAAACATTAGCTCAGTATATCCAGAGTGAGAACACGGATCTTCCAATTTGAAAGAGAAAATGAGATAGAATGAGAATGTAAAATAGCCAGTGAATGGAAAGGAATAGTTCTGCTTTGGAATTGTTTCAGCACAGCCTGTGTGTGGGTCAGCAGACACCCCATAGCAGGGAGACCCTTCCCCGGGACTGCGTACTGTTAACTGAAAAGCTCATTTTCTCTCTGAAGAACTTGTGCTACATTTAGCTTGGGCTTGAACCACGAACACCTGACAGGTCAAAGGAGAAAAAGATGTTTATTCTGGACAGAGAAAAAGCAAACATATACTTCTAGTACTTGAAATACATGCTACAGAAGCCACAGAAACAGGCACCGTGGCAGCTGATGTCAGTAACACAGTGGTGATGGAGAGGAACCATGTGGCAACACTGGTTTTCACTGTTAACAGGGACAGAAACACATTTAAAAGCTACTAGCACAATGATGTGTTGAACAGAAATCATTCCCTCTCCTCTGATCTCTCACCAAACACAGCACAGAAGAGATACATTAATCTGATACTACTATTTTCTGTTAAATCTGTTTTTCAACACAACACTTAGTAAACCAAAATCACTCACATTTTTTTTTCTTTTTAATGGAAATCTGAAGCAAAACTTTTAGATCATTAATTAGGTTATTTAAGTTTTGGGTTTTTTTTAAATTAATCAAAGTTAAAATGTTGTTTTCTCAGAAAAAAAATAAATCTCTCCCACCAGCTACATAAATACTAATATTTCCTGTTATTACAACAACTAACACTTCTGTCCTTATTCATGGCTGGATAAGACAGAATATGTTAATTTAGAAAGTATAGGAACTGTAGTAATTTCCAACTTGAAATAACTAGAGATGATCAATGTTGTAGACATACATATAAACACTGAACATATACTAAGATGATAATGCAAATTGTTTTGATAGCAATGAAGATGGATGAACTTCTTCAAAAATAAAATACAAAATGACAACTTATCTGAACAGTTGCCCAGGACACAGGCAAAGCTAAGATTAAAGAAATTTGGTTAACTTAAAATGTAGCTACTCACCTACACTCCATGGGTTTGGCTGAAGCCAACAGAAGAAATGTCAAAATTGATTCTCAAGGGATTTTTTGGCACAGAAATATAGGGACCCTCCAGAGAAACTCATATTTTAAAGGTTTCTAAGGTTTATATAAATAATCAGCTCTTCTGTTCCTTATCTTTCCTGTATTGTTGAACCTTGTGATGTCTGTGTATTTTAATTCAAGGATCTGTTGTAGAGCCATTGAAGCTAGAGAAAAAGTTCACTGCTTCAAAATTTTATCTGTAAAATGATTAATCCTGTTTGAAAAACCAGTAAGAGAAACCCAGAGCACTCCAGTAAAACTGAAACTTAATCATTCTTCTACAATATGCTTCAAGTTCCAAGTCTCATGAAGAGAGTTTGTTGAAATCCTTGCAGATCTATTCTAATAGAAGTATAAATCTATGCTTCAGATCTACTAAGGGTGACATTAATTACCCACTGTCTTATGCATAAATTGTTCATTATTCTAATTAACTGGTTTAGATAAAACAAGCAATTGAAAACCTCATGTGTCATCATACTGCTGTTGCTCACTTTTACCCTGATGACTACTTGAGAGAAACAAGCACCTTGTTTTATTTTTTAATTATTTATTATTTACAGGCCACAGTAAAATATTTATCATACAGTTTACTTAATTGAAAGTAATTAATCTTAAGTAACCATAAAAATTACAAATATCATAGGTAGACCTGTGATTAAAATTCATATAAATAAATATAAAGGGTTTTGATTAGGGTTTTTTGTGGGGTGTCTGGTTGTGGGTTTTTAATTTGTAAAGAGTATGCTGGAATTCTGGATGAAATTAGCTATAGCTGTGCTCTAAGATGGCCAAGTAGCAGAAATCCCTCTCTACTGTTGAATTCTGCTAACTAAACTTTATGTTACATGCTGTTGTTTTGTGATTAGAAGAAGAGATCTCTGAAGATGCCATTTGAATGTGTCTTTTCCATTTGCAAAAATGCAAAGGAAAATATAGCTCATTGCATTTTATTTTTTCACCAGTATTTAGCTGAATCTGTGATATGAAAAAAATTTCAGCATGCCTGTTATGAATTCATAAATATCCTTTTACAAAACAGAGTTGAAAAATCCTATACCCTCACTATTTTCAGAAAAAATAAAATACCCTTTCTGTGTACCCAACAATTACATACTCTCACTATTTTCAGTCACTGGAATAACAAACTAGTATGCTTATTACAAGGAAATTCAGAGCTTTATTCATACCTAAGCTTTTTCTCATTAAGTCACTGAACTGGCTGAGTTTTCTGCACGCCTGACTCTTGAGGTTCCACTCCAAATTATTTTGGTTTGGATTATGTTTGCTTGTTTTTTTATATAAAAAGCCAAACAACGAAAGTAACTTTCTAAGTGGAGCCAGCTTTTTATTTTCCCTGGATGCTGGATCCTCAGTGTATTCTTAATGCTGAGGTTCAGTAGAATGTTTGTAGAGCAGAGAACTCTCTACCCCAAACAAATCTCTACCCCAAGGACTTTCAGAGCAGAAATTGATGTCACACCTTGATCAATATTGGTGCTTCCTTATTATTAGAATAATTCTAAAGTTCCATGGTCATGATATCATCTCAGGTCCCAAATCAGGTAGGGAGATAACTAACCCTTAAGCAGGTCTGCCCTGCAGGAAAAACTGATCAAGATTAGTATAGTGCCACAAACTAGTCTTCTATGAGACAAAATGGTAAGAATCAGAGAATAGTTCATTGAAATTGTGTAATATTTCTTTAAAATGTCTATGGCCTTTTTATTTTTCATTTCGTTGTAAGGAAATGAATCATTATTGATAGAAGTGGAAACAGTCTGCAATTAATTTATCATCATTTTGGGGGATTGTTTATACTTTATTCTGTGCTAGCAGTGCAATCTTCTTTTACAGTTGTGCTCCTTTGGGCATTTGCACATTCTGGTTTTGAATTTTTTCCAGTGTTAATGACCTAATGACCCTCTCAAATCATACTACAGCATTGCTAAAATGTGGCTGGAATGGAGTGAGTTTACAGTTGCCAACAGACTACGATTTAAAGAAATAACTTAATGAATAACACATTAAAATAAATATTTTGGGTTCTGCATGAGACTTTCAAGATTTATGATGGGATTCATGTCAATAAATGTGTGCTTCCCACTGGGTGAATCCCAGAAAAAAATGGAGGGATGTTTTAGGGGGATGTATTTTTCAAAGCAAAATGATATTTAGGATTTCCATTCACTTATCTATGTTCCAACCTGTTCAATCCCGATGAATAAGATGGTTCACCATTGAAGATTTTCTACTAATTAGATTAATGGGCTTAATCTGGTGGCTGTGTACTCAGAGACATGGCAGCAGTAAACAGTAAGGGATGTTGAAGAATCACTTTTGGGAGAGGACAGTAAATGTAATTGATTTAAATAAGGAAACAATATAATGTGGTATTAATGACAATGTAATTGTCATGATCTCTTTCTGACTCTAATTTCTTGTTTTCTTTTTTTTTTAACATTTTGATGTCATCTTAAGGAGTGTTCAATGGTGATGGAGCAAGAGTGAAAGCTCTGGTGGCCCTGCCTCAAGAAAGTACTAAGTTTGTGCTTAAAAAAAAATTAAAATTGCTTAAGTGTGTTGCTGAATGAGGGCCTAAGTACACTGAAAAAAAAAATAAAAATGAGAGGAGGTGAAAGAAAGAAAGAAATATATGTGGAAGAGAAAGAAATACCCTTATTCATATAGTATCATTCACACCAGTCATATAACAATGAGGTTTTTTGATTCAAAAAATAGGATGTAGAACAAAAATACACTCAAGCATGTCCCATCTCCAGCCTGAATAATATGTCATTAGTATTGTATAATATGCTACACTATTTTGGCCTTTAGTCCCACTATTGTACAGAGGTCAAGCTTTGATTGTAAGGGCAAGTATCTAGGAAAAGGTAACCCATTTGAAAAGTGACTGATGCACAGAGAATTTCTGTGAAATGTTTATAGTTATTTAAAAATAAATATTGGCTTCACTGCTTGCTTGGTTTTCTTAATGCAAAATTAAGTTTAAAAAATGCCACAATGAGTTATGTGGCACTAAGACCTCTGTAGAAAAATATAAACAGACTGTTAAAACATATTTCAACTCCCTTGGCGTCGTTTGTGGCCGATAAACAGTCATATATGAGTGAAAGGTTCACTGACTGTCACCCATTTATGATCCAAGTTCTTTGCTGGTGCCACACTGACCAGGCAAACAGGGATCAGCATGTCTTACATGCTTTTGCCTCCTAAAAACCCAGGTCATGACCTTATGAGAGCCATGATGCACAAGAACGACTTCTTTGGTTCGAATGGCCCTGAGATTGGTACAGAGAGGTTTTGCTGAATTATAAAGAAAATAGAGCACAAATGGTGCATATGCACTTGGCTCAAGTGTAGTGAGCTGTTCCAGTTTAAAATGGAAATGAAAATTTCAATTTAAAATTGAAAACACTTCTGTTTCTGGTGTCTGATGAAACAGAAGCCTGAAGACTCTGTGTGGCACCAGGCACTTGTGTGTGATTTTCTGGTTAGGTTTCTATTCCTTCTCAGTGCCACCTTTTTTCATGATGATAAAGAAGGCTTATTTAGTCTGAAGACCCAAACAAAATAATAACAAACTCTTAAAGACTTGTGCAACAAATGACTGGGAAAATCTGGGATGATCCCTAAATTCTCTCTGAGCCTCACAGTTACACTCGACTTTTTAAGTGATGAAAGAAGCAAACTCACTGAAAATACCACCCCACTTTGCTGCTCTTACCCTGAAAATAGAGTGGATAAGAAAGTGTTCTTAGGATTTAAGAAACATTTACCAGTAGAGCTGTTCGTGATAAAAGGGAGTTAAAAAAAAAAAGTCCTGGGATTGTTTGGCTGGGCAGCTGGCAACAGACTTCAGAGGCTTTAACCAGGAACACAGTAGATTAAATGAGGGTCACTCTAAGAATTTCTGCACGGTTTTTGCAGGCAGATGAAAGCCTGTTCTGTCAGGTCTCCCAGCAGACATGAGCTCATTCTGCCCGCTCTCCATCCTGGCTGGAAGCTGCACTGTGGCAATAAGCACGACACTGAGCCTACTCAAGAGCAGGGTGTATTAGCTTGGGCTCCATGCCACCCTGACAGGTCTACCCAGCTTCTGTTTGGCTGTGTGGGCACAGACAGGGCACATGTCTCTGTTAGAACTGTACAGAGGGGTCTCCAGGTCTCATTCTTTGCTGCACTGGGGAGAATTGAAGTTTGGGCTAAATTGTGGACATTTTGGACAAGTTCCCAAGCAGCATTCATTCTTTTAATCTCAACACGTTGCTACTAATGCTAAGTAAATTCATCCTCATCCTGTGAACACCTAGTGATCAAATGCACTCTGATGGGGATCTTGGTCACCCACAGGAAGAAGGGAATTTTTGTAATTGAAATCAGAGAGACACCCCATTCTTTGCATTCACTTTTCAACCTTCTGGACTGGTATTTGGAGGTGTTGATCAAGGTCATGACAGGAATAATGACCAGGTTCAATATTCTGAGCTGAATATTGATGATGAAAATGTACTCCACTTCCCCAAAATCCCCAATAATAGTAGGAGTATGACACAATCATGAAACCCACAGTGGAGGAACTGTTTTAGTACAGAGATATTTTGTAATCTTAAATTCTACTGAGTTATTTTTGTCTCATTCAGCATTTTACTTTTGCATTAGTGTCCCACAGTTGCTTACTGTTTTCACCCTTCAACTTATGGATTCATTATGTTGCAATCCTAAACTGTCAACATATCAGTGCTTAGCAAACCTTCCTGAAAGGCTAAATGTTCACAGTGTGGTGCTGTATCCATCTGTAACTTCTGACATGTCCTTGCACGAATCCTTTACACTTCATACAGAAAGTTTCACTATGCTAATCTTCATTCTGATTAGCACTATAGGTTGTAGAGAGTGTTATAAGTGTCATAACACTTATGTTATACAAGAACTAAGTAAATTCCAAGAGTGGAAAAGTGACAAGAATACTCAGCTACTGATTAAGAATGATTGCAATTGCAAATTATTGCAATAGTTTGAATCAGTTATTGCTTTATTTATGGTTTAGGTTTTTTTTTTTTATATAGAAATAGAACTAAATATCAGATCACTCACATCCCTGTGGTGGACAGCCTGAATTTAAATGCCACCTGATCCTGGAAATGTCTGGATATCTTACACACAACAGTGTGATACTAAAAAAAAGTTTAGATATTAAAAAAAGTTTAGATATTAAAAAAAAAATCCTCATGGGTGGTAAATATGCAGAAGTTTCTTAGATTCACTAGGTTCTTTTAATTCAATAACTAATTCTTGTCAAAACCCAGCAAAGATGAATAAATGATGTTACTGGTTTCTATCCTAAATTCTACACTAGTATAACCATAACTAGTATAATAGTTTAGGCTCCTGGTAAATGCTTTGAGAGAAGTAAATAAAAAGCACAGTGGTGGTGTTACTGGCAAAATTGGGAGCTCTTACCTTGGGGGCAGTGAGGTCCATTCACACTGTGATTTTATAAGCTGTTAAAAGACTAGTTTGACATTCTTTCTTCCTATAAATATGCTCTGCAGCTACAGAGACTTAAAAGAGAGCAACACCATGTAAGAAGAATAACAATACAGATTATGCATAAAGATAATACCCATGAGATGAGTCATTTTACATTAGAGAACCACAAAAAAAAGGTCATTACTTTATAAAAGCCTGTGCAGCTTTCTCTTAAATGCCCCATCATGCTCTGCCTGCCTCTGCAATAGCTGGTGAAATCTCCATTGAGCTACAATTCCTTACAAATAAAACTCCTGAGTTTCCATAGATCCTTTTTCTGCCAAGACTTACATGTATTAGAGTCCTCTCTAATGTGTCAGCCTCTGCATCAGCCCTCAGCAAGGACTTCACTGATCCTAATCAGTGATCCTAACTGCTTCCTAATGTGTTTGCATCATTTAATCAAACCCTGTTTAATTCAAAATGAGACACAGTCCATGGAGCAGGAAGCATAATCTTAGAATTCCCTCTCTCACCTCATTGACCTGCTCATTGAGTGAGCAGGGAATTCTTCCCTGCACAGAATCAGAGCTTCATCAACCAGCCCATTCCCCTGTTCCCCTTTCACTTGGGATACAACACCATGGTCTGGATCCCCTCAAGCAAACAAATGCACTAATTCAGCATCTTTCTTTCTTCAAACAGGACTTTGGCTCCTACCTTCAGTCTGTGGGCTGTGAACCATCAGTTGCTATAAATGGATGCCTTGCTATTTTCAGACTTTCCTAGGGGTTAAGTCCAGGCAGCTCTCTGCTCTGCCTGTTGCCTGATTTGGCTTCTGTCTGAGGAGCTTATCTCTCCCCAGAGAGCTGAGTGTCCAGCCAGGGTCCTGCAGTCTGCTCCTTGGGGCCAACAGCTTTCATGTTAGCACTGAAAATCTCTGTCACCCACCTGTAGGAAACCATGTGAATAAGCACTGAAATTCATCACAAGCAGGATGATGTTTAAACCTAGTAAATTGTTACAAATGATTTTTTTTTTTTCTTGCCTCAAGTAATCAGAGGCTTGATGTGTTTGTTTTATTGTAGATAAGCTTTGTGGGAAAATAAGATACTTGTGTTCTTACTCATGTATTTTCATTTTCTTCAGAAATTAATCTAGGAGCCTGGAGGAGGAGATAATGACATGCCCACTATCCCATAATGATAGCTGTGGTGGAATATATTGGAAAACAAGCTTCTCTCCAGTTATGTGGTTAAAAAATCTCTGCAACACCAAAGGAAAGGTTCTAGAAACAGGAGAACTATCACAATTTTTGAATGTTTCTTACCAAAAACCCCTGGAAGATGAAGTGAAAATGAAAATGTTGAGAAGAGCTATCCAGTTTTGGTGAAGGAAATATATCAATCTGGAGAAGAAAATTGAAAACCACTTGACAGAACAAAGTAAGACTAAAGACAGCAATTATTTAGAGATGTTCTGAAAGATCTAATGATGAAAATAAATACCTTTTCTTGATTAATAAGTGGATACACACAAAAAAAGTTTAGGTTACTGTTGTATCAGATATATTCTGAGTAACCTTCATTAGAGGATTTGCATTCTACATCTTTTTCTATGTCTGGTAATTGTATCACTTTTGGGCTGATCTTGCAAATATTAATTGGCATTTGACTTCCTTAAAAGAAGAGACTTTTCTATTGCCTGAAATGCAGTTCACAGCAAATCAATTGATTTTAAAAGGTGAGGTTTGTGCTTTTTAAAGTGTATCACTGTAACTGGGTATGTAGATATTTGTCATCAAAAGGCCTGAAGACTAACAGGACTAAGAATGTAAATGATGAAAACTGCAAATACTCAACTCTTTCGGTGGAGTCTGAACGTATGTGAGCTCATGTATATGAAATTATTTGTACCATGACACCTAAAATGAACCACATCATACAATTGGAAATTCAATTACTCACTTTTAAAGCTATTTTAAGTTAAGAAAAGCAAACATCAACGCCTTTCTGTCATGACAGAGACAGTTAGTGTCCTGTGTTAGTACAAGATCTCATTGGTAGTGCTGTGATAAATGATAGCTCTTGGAAAATCAGTTATTATACTTCATGTAGACAGATATATTTTGGTATTAAATGCCTGTTAAGCTGGGTCTGGTATAGCTGTGCTGTCCTGGCTCCAGCCTGGGCATTTTCTTCACTCAAACACAACATCACTGGATTTTCCAGAGCTGCCAGGTATGAAGTTTCAGGGGATAACAAGGATACCAGATCCTGGAGGGCCTGTTTTGCTAAAGTAAACTTATTTCCTTGATTCTTGAAGGGAATACACGTGAAAAATGCTTTGATGCTGGCAGCTGTGCCCCTGCTCACACCACGTGTGGTGGGTGAAAGTGCTCTGCTACTCCCTGATCCACTATCCAACAGAGACCTCTCTGCTACTCCTCACCCCCCTTCCACCCATTCCCATCATTCTCTCCCACCATCCACTTCTCCTTTTCCACTGAGTTCCTCCTTTACAGAATTCAATATATATGCATTGTCACCATATCCCATAAGGCAGAAATCCTCTGGGATAGTTCTGGCTATTGCATAGGGAACTACAAATGAGCTTCATGTCTTTAGAGGTGGGAAATGTTCAGCAGTGGATAGTACACATAGGGATTTCTGTGGATTAAATTCCATTTTATTGTTCATAAACTTCATAAGTATATTTGCATCAACTTTCAGTTAGTCAAAGGAAATGTTATAATTCATTTCTGCTTACATTTGGAGATAGTGCTTGGGCTGCCAGGGAGCTTTGGTCTCTGATCTAATAGAGCAGCTCTGGACTGATTCCAGAAAGACCTCTGCTTAATGGGCATCATATGGAATCCCTGCACTTCCAGTATTTAGACTACAAGGAATAAATATTACTGGACTGATAGTGTTCTTAAATAGGAGAAAGTTCTTTCAGTCAAGTATTTATATATACATAGAGACATTAAATCTTGCCATGTTATCCATTTTATATCATTGTTTGGTGAAAAAAGATTAAATCTATTTTCAAATCATGGGAAGTATGTATATCACAGGTATCATTCTGTCTGTAACAGTCTTTTGAATGGATACTTCCTCTGAATTAAACTTGAAAAAATCAATTTCAAAGAAAAGGAAGTATTATGGGTTTAAATTTTTGCACCATGTCTTTTTTTTTTTTTTTTTTTTTTAAATTTTCTAGTTTTCATATTTGACAAGAACAATATTGGGGTCTGGGAACACGACTGGATCTCAGAGTATTTATTTTCTTGCTTTGCTACAGATGTCTAATGTGTCCTCACAGAATCACAGAATGTCAGGGGTTGGAAGGGACCTAGAAGATCATCAAGTCCAACCCCCCTGCCAGAGCAGGATCACCTAGACCTCCACTGTACTTTTTTTTTTTTACCTACCTAAGAATGGCTCCTTTGAAGATTTACTGTGATTCAGATAATGCAGAAAAAAAAACCCCAACAACTCAGAAAAGAAGAACTCATAAAAACTAAGAAGCCAGACTGATTCCCTGTTTTACATAATTACTAAACTGATATAAAAAGAAGTTTCTTATGGCAAATGCATCACTGGAATGCCTGGGTAGTAACAAAGAACCACACTAATGTTTAAAAATTAAAAATCTGTACATTGATTTAAGTGTCAAAGGCCTGTTAGTGTCCTGCTGCTAAAACACCTGGGGAATAGATTTTTAAATTAAAGATACACAAAACCAGCTGTCCCAATAAAAGTCACACCCTCGAGTAACAATTCTATTTCCCTAATACACTGCTCAATTTTGAAAGACTGTTTAAAAGAGTTTTCTCTGCTTGACAGAAATAAAAGCGTGACATTGTTGTAACAAATTCCAGGATCAGTTCAGGAATGGTGATTAAATAAATCAATAGCCTCCACCTTACAAAATCAAAGATTAACATTACATCAAGGTCTCTGGCTCCAGGCTATGTACCTACTTTGCCTAAGAAAACAGAGCAAAATAAGACCGTTGCTGAAACAAATTCTACAGATTCTTATACAAACAAGAGCTAAAAACCCCAATACTCTGGGGACACCTTTACTTAAGATGAAAAAAACTTAAAAAATGGAAAAACTAAAAATGGAAAACAAGATTAAAAAAAAAAAAGGAAAACTTCTAGATTAAAAAAACCCTACTAATACTATAATATATTGTAACAGGGTTCTGAGGTACAAAGAGCTCAGGCAACTCAACATTTTCTTTCCCCCATTCTCCATCCCATGCCTGGTTTGGAAGTGATGCTCCTGGAACACAAGTAGCAAAAGCAGATGTGCACAGAGGCTGGAATGGCTGCTGTTCCAAATCCAGCATCAGTAATCAGGGATTATGAAGGGTAGTGCCTGAAATTCCAACACATGGTTACTTTTCCTGTTTAAATCTGGAGGATCTGAGGACACAAGTCAGAGCTGGGTCAGTACAGCTCCTAAGAATGCCCATTTTTCTAGACTCTGAAGAGTAAGCTGAACAGTCTGCAGAGGGAAAGGACATCTTCCAGGAGTCTTTGTTTTTATAGTTCTGTGGGTAATGCCTTTCATTTAAATTAAGAAAAATTGTGCTAACTGAGGCTTGCAAGATCTGTCTTTATGACAGTTTTAGCTGCCACAGTGTAAGACTTGCAAAGAGGCAGAGATATATTCAGTATATTTACAGACATCTCTCTGTGCAATCAGTTTGTGTAGGCAAGAAATCTGTGGATGTTCTAAAGAAAATTTATCAGATACTTGCATAATATTGAAGGTTTCACTTGTGGTGCAACAAAGATTTCCCTGCTTCAGTGATCATTTATCATTATATATTTACTGCTTCAGCATCCACCTTCTTATCTCAGCTTTCTTCTATGCAATCATCATCTGGGATAAATAGATTTTATTCTGCATTCCTAGAAACCTTTTTGGAGCTGTCTCATTTTGAAAGAGAAACAAGTATATTTTTAACATACATGTGTTCAGCATTACTCTTTTTAATCATAGATTCTTTAGGCTAATAAAAAGTAGTAAAGAGAATACAAACAGCCCAGAGAAAAAACAGAACCCTTCTGAAATCACCAATTGGGAATTATCCAGACTGAATCAAACTTTGCATAATGGATTTTGGAAAAACAGCATACAAATTATTTTCCATATTTTCTCAGACACATTTTATCACTTTGTAATAATTGTTTCCTTAAAAAAAAACCCCAAAACAACCCCAACAAAAATTACTGTATTTGAGTGTGAGATCTGGAACCTTAATTTTTTAAATCAGGCTTCTCTTTGGCCTGCCTTCTGGAGTTGCTTCTATCACAGATAGTGATGCTGGCAAGCAAAATAAAGTTTTTGGTAGGATGTATGCTTGTAATAATTTCTAAAAGAGCACAACATAATTTTGGTTTGAGAGATGCCTGTTGGACATCAAGCTGATCTGGACTGGGCACTAGTGCATCTGTCAAGCATGAAAACCAATTTAGATTTGCATGTAGCTTACACTTCATTATTTCCAGAACTGGCACAGTGTTATCCAGTCACTTTCTTCAAATATTCAGATATGTTTAGGTAAAAATCATTGACTAATTCATCTGAAATCTTTTTACATCTCAATGTTTCCATCTGTTTATTCCGGAGTAATGTAAATGGAACTGATTCCCCATTCCCTAGAAAGAGAAAATTCAGTTTTACTGCAAGAAAGCCACACAGACATCATGAGTAGAGCTCAGTTTGGCCTTTACTTGGACTATGGAGAAGGACAGGAACCAAAACTGCAGCCACAAGAGAAATTCCTTCTGAATTTTGTGGAAAAGTAGAACATGGAGAGCTGAATTTATCCCTGTTACTCAATGTAACAAAAGTATTTAAAAAAACCCCAAAAATATACTTTTTGAGGCTTGTGAACCCTTTCTGGTTTAATTGCTACTTTCTGGTTTAATTTCTGAGATACCTCTCTTTGTTTTTCTTGGTTAGCAATAAGAATTTCCATGCATCATTTTTACCATTGTTTCCATGTGCAGAAAATGTGATTTATAACACCAAAAGATCTCCTTTTCTTCTAATTAAAGTGCCTTTCCTTCACCTTTCCTCTCCTCTCCTCTCCTCTCCTCTCTTCCTTCTCTTTTCCTTTCCCATTTTCACATAAACATCCTGGAGACCCAGACTGATCCAGGATGATTTTCCAGGGCTACTCTGATGTCCATCAATATATTAAACATAATTAATTTAAGAAATCTCCAAGAACCTGTGTTAGCAGCTAAGGCAGAGAAGCAAATGCTGTGCCCAAGTCCTTTAAACGTTCTTCCTTTGAGACAGTTTATTACAGAAGGCTAAGGACATACCAAAATTGGAATAAAATTTAAATCTTGGGCTGGGACTTGCTTTTCAGCCTCTACTTGAGTGCCACAGTGCTACTCATGGCCAGACTTTCTTCCCCAGTGAACATGGCCTTGCTCAGTGTAATGGAAAATGTCCCTGCTCCCTGGGATCCCACATGGTTGTGTTCAAGAACTGCCTAGGGAAGAGCTACCAGGATGAGGCTAAAACTGTACCAGGAAAAAGATAAGAAATTAAAGATAACTGTACATCATTTCTCAAGCCTATGACCTGCTCCTGGTTGGTTGGTAACACCTGAGACAGTCTGAGGTCACAGTCCAAAGCAGAGTTCTGACTGTTGGAGGGACAACAGTGCAGCCCTTGCCCCAGACTCCTTGTCTTCACTCTGGGCATGTTACATGGATTTATGACAGGCAGAAATCCTTTAAGCATTCCAAGTTGCTTTTCTGTCTTACTACAAATACAGTCTAGCAAAATAAAACAGAATATTCTCTCACTATTTTGCCATGAATGAACCCAGAGGAGTCCTGGAAAGAAATCCTCCTTTAACATAAGCTTTAATAGAAATTATATTTTCAACATTTTTTCTGATTCCTCAGCCTTACACGTTGTACACATTTAGTACAGAATAAATATGAGAAAAAAATACACTGTTTTAGGAAATAATTCAGCCACCTGAATTCACCCTCTCAGCAATACTCCTGGCATCTTCTCTGATTAACATTCTCATTTTTAGAGCTATGTGTAACTTTCCTGTGACATCTTTCCTCAGTTAACAACTATTTGTCCCATCTTTTCCTCATGTTTTAGAACATCATCCTACACTAATGTTCAGGGGCCCACATTGTCTGCTCTTTTTGTGTTTTGTATGAATACTACTAGTCACTGTTTGAAGAAATTTTCCTTTGTAAATCAGCATTTCTGGGAGTTGAGTTACTTGAATTTAGAAACCTGAATACCAACCTAGTTTCACATGCTGTGATTTGAAAGTTTTTGGTTTACAATGGAATTGTTTCTCTCTGAAGTCTTCTGCTAACATAATGTGCTAAATTTCTTTGAGCTTCATTTCTTTCTCTAGCCTTGGACTGTCTGTCCAGATGAAGAAATGATTCAAATAAAAAGAAAACTACTTAGGTCTTCCACATTTCTTGTGTTTCTAAGGGTTTTTTGTGGTTGTTGTCTTTGTTTTATTTTTAATTAGCAGATATAAGCTTCCTGCTTTTTTATCTTTGAAAAAACCCTATAGATATAGGAGAAAAACATGATTGGAAAAGTTTAAAATTAATGTCTTTGTCAAATTATACTAAATGGCATGCTGCTGCTGCTGCTGTTGAATAAAGACTGTCCAGTACCTGACACATTGCTTCGTCTTTTATCTCCTCACAATAAGGTCCAGCATTCTGGTTTTCCTCTCCCTTAACACTGAATTTTTAGATTGAAAATATCAGATGTTTTAACAGCATTTTTGGTCCTTTCTTCCTATGTCCATTGTTTCAATTTTATACTTCTGAGGTAGAATTCCTTCAAGTTGTAATGAAGAATCCATATCCCTTTCCTACTCAAGAATTTCTGGATTCTGTTGGTCTCAGATATGCTGACAGTTAAATATATATATATATATAGTAGCAGTTCTACCAGATATATCATCCTTTTCTCAGATGTGTTAGGTTCACTTTAATGTTCCATAAATTGAGAAATCAAATGTCCATTTAATTTTTACTCTCTTTATCCATTTCCAATGAAAACCAATATCATGTTATTGTCCTTTCTCATAGTTAACAAGTGAACAATGAACAATATTTATCACTCAGCAGAGCCAAAAGAATTTCAATAGATTCTTACCTGTAATTCTGCTTTTCATTTCCTATGTGAAATCTGTCATACTGTGAATATGCCTGGTTTCCTTCCCAGTCCATTAATTCAATTCTTAGAGAATATTGCCTCTGACTTGTTATTGCAAAGATAAATTCATTTCCCAGCCAATGTTCACCTGATGGACTACCAAAACCCTAGAAAAAAGTTGGCAAAATAGCTAGATGTAATTACTGGAATTGGTAGAACCTTTATACAATAATAAAATCATCATGATATTTTACCTCTACAGTCTAATTAGTGGTCATAGCTTCTTGTGTTGCCCAGTTGGACTGTCTGGGCAATGAGGCTCCTCCTACCATGTAGGAGTGTCGTGCAGTTTGACTGAGATTTCAAAGGGCAGTTGAGGATATCAGTTGAAAATCACTTGTCAATGACAATGTATGAATGGTCTGATGCTGGATTTGCACATCCTTCAGTGGGAATACTGGACATATTTCCATAACACATTCCATATGGTGTTAAACCTAGTTAGCATTAAGACAACTGAGTCAAAACAGAATTCTGCTACATGCTATAAAGGGATAAAAAGAGTTTAAATTAGCCTAGATCATACACTGGGTTCAAGTCAGCTCTGGGTGATAACTCATCTCTTCATCTCTAAAGAAGATATGAGTGTCTGCCACAAATGAAGGAGGGAGATTTTTAGGTTAAATTCCTTTTCTGCCTAGTAGACCTGCTCAACAGGACAGTCTGAGAGTTGTAACCTTTATTTATTTCCTTCTTGGTCCTCTAAAGCCCATATTGGCTACTACAAAGTGGTTTATTTTTCCTCACCCTGCTGAGGTAAAATAAAATATTGATATTTGTTTTGAAGATTTGAAATCTTTGTTAATATTCCTATAGACCATCCAAATCATGGGAGAGGATGCTAACCAGCAGTAGAGTCATTAAGGTACCCAGCTCTCCCTACATTTCACATATTCAGATTAACTTATTTCCAGTTAAGCAAATTACACATTTTTTCAAACATGGAAAAATAATAACAGAAATAATAGAACTATTTTTCAAAATTCCTAAGCCTATATTCCTGTGCATCTTCCAGGTTTTAAAACTGTTTAAATATAAGTAAATATTTTACTATGTTAAATCTAAGATTTTTAATTAAATTAATGAGCATTAATAAAAAATATTTTTTCTTTATAAACTTAGTTCACATCTGAGAACTCGTAGCTCCATTTTTGTTCCTTTTAAGGAATTAAAATTATTTTAAACTGTAATCTTGTGAAGAACTATTTCAACATGACTATGCTTATTCATATTTCTTAAAAGAGGAAAAATGGGAACTGGAAATCTCCTAATTTGTGTACAGTGTTGTGCTGGGAGTGCTTTAGAAGACCTTTGTGAAAAATTCCTGATCAAACTGAATGAAAGATTATTTTCTTGCCTGTGATACAAAGTCAACCTCTGTTACTAAGATGTGACTGTCAGATATTAGAAAAGAAAATAAAGCAATCCTGGCTTTGAAATAGATTAGACTGTCTACAATCCCAATTTTTTTCCTTGACCATTCATTATAGGAAGTTCTTTTCCCTCTGCATTCCCCACTGTGGTATTTAACAGACAACATATGTTCTCAGTTTCAGATCATGAATTAAACCGTGTGATTTGTCACTGATTGTCAGTGTAATTTTCAAGAATAAATCTGAACATTTCCAAAACTCCCATGTCTTTTAGAGGGAGGTAAAATGAAGAGACTTCCTCAGGACTAGGAGAAGAGACATTGGCAAGAAATTGATCTTCTCTCTGTGACCTTTCAGTCACTCCTCATGTGAGGTGGAAATACTGCAACTAGAGCCCTCTGGCCTTTTGTTCTTTGTTGCATTGCTCTGGCTCCAGCCCTGACTAATTGGATCTGCTGAGGATGAAATCCTGCCTCCCCAGAGGCCACGTAGCATCTGATGTAGCTGCAGTGCAGCTCGGGCCAGGCAGAGGTACACCAGGTACAAACTTGAAAAAAAATTGAATTTTTAATATTTAGAAACTTAAAAGATGGTGGCTGGATAACAGAGGGATTTTGTTGTTGTTCCTACAGAAGCAGCATTTGAAAACACTCAACTCAGAAGTCTTTTTTAACTAGCCAGGGGAGGTTTAGGTTGGACATAAGGAGCAATTTCTTCACAAAAACAGGTGTCAAGGGCAGTGGTGGAGTCCTCATCCCTGGAGGGGAAAAGGCTGTGGAGATGTGGTGCTGATGGCCATGGTTTAGTTAATGTTGGTCTTTATGATCTTAAAGGTCTTTTCCAACCTAAACAATTCCATAATCCTGCCTGAGCAGATACTTGGTGCTCACTGATTCTAGAGGCTGAGAAGACACGGCCCCTTTGGCTGTGCTGAGCTGAGCTGTGTGTTTTGAACAAGCATGTCTGCTTTTTGGCTCAGAGACCCCCAGATGATACCCATGGACAAAGCATTTGCAAGAACTGACATCCAGCAGTGTGGTGAGGCTGGGAGAAGCCTGGAACTGAGAACTGGGAGGCTACTATAGATAATACATATATACATATACACATATACATATACATATATA